>PVKS010003889.1:0-83018 GCA_004027875.1 Aplodontia rufa
TTTTTATGAGGCCCTAAGCAATTTAATGTGACTCTGACTCTAAATAAAAAGTAAAAATAAATCAGGATCTAATCTAGTGTTAAGAGCTTCTGGGTTCAATCCCCAATACCTAAATAAATAAATAATAATATAAATAAACTCTTTATAATTTTTATGGTAAAAGTACCAGTATTCCCTTTTATTGGTTAAATGATTTAAATAACATAATATATTGGACCAAATATTGTTATATAACAAAAATGAGTACTTTTTAATTATTAAAATATTTTGTACACAAAACATTAACCCCTGATTTATTTTTGGTTTGTCATTACTTTGTATATATTACATGCATTTATTTTCCAATCTAATGTAATAGCTAACATTCTCTTTCAGTTATATATAGGTATCACTTCCAAGTCAATAACTTGAAGTGAAAATCATATAAGCTTTGTCATTGAAAGAATAGGTTCAATTTCTGTGCCTTGCCTCTTACTAGCTGTTCAGTCTAAAAACGATAAAACAAATGTAAATCATTTATCTTAAAGCTCTTTTCAATCGAATATGCAAAAACATTTTTAAGAGTACATTTGCCAGCATGAAATATATTAACACTTCACAAAATACTTTGTATAACCTTAAATTGCAAATTTTAGACACTTCAATTTTTTAGATTTACATTATATTACTATTTTCATAATTTTTTCTGTTATTTCCAGTACCTATTCATTTAATTTTAAAACTTGAAGTATATATTTTTTTGAAATGATTATTTCAATCCTTTCATTTTTCTGCTGGAAGAATGAGTTACCTTTATTCACATAAAAATACTGCAGGATCAAAGACAAGTCTCAACTTGGAAAATGAAGTTTTCTATTTGACCAGGTTTTAAAGTGAGAACTTGTCATTTTTATTAATACCTGAAGGTTACGTTTAGAAAACTTTCCTTCTCCAACACCTTTCAGAAGTTACCACACATGAGAACTTCATCAAAAATTAATACAACTTCATCACCTCAAGATGAAAAATTATGACAATAAATATGTCTACTTGAATTTTAAGTATACATATTTAAATATATGCTCTTATAACATAACTTATTAGATCTTTATATCCAATGTATATATATATGCATATGTATATTTCTAGCACACAGAGTTCAAATATTTTAAATGATTTCTGTATACTAGTTCTTTTAAAAGTGTTCATGTTACATCATTCCTCCAACATGTTTTTCACCTTATATTTCAAGTAAAAATAAAAGACAAACAGCTTTTCTTATAATGTTTAAAATCTAGGAGGTAACTGGGAGAAAGCCTATGTTTAGTTGGTTCCCAGGAGATGTTATACTATATAAATTTTTAATGCTTTCACCTCCTGAGTAGTTTAGTTCTGTTAACTGTTTACTTAACGGCTTTCTACCATAGTCCAAAATTATGGGCCAGTAAAATAGGATGGAATTTTATTGAATTTGTATAACTAAAATATATATAAATATGAAAAACAAATATTAATATTAAATTTTCACCAAACAGACACAGTTTTTCTCATCCCAGAGTGATCTTAATGATGCCTACGCTTACAAGTAGTAAAAAAATAACTTTAAAAATTTGAATAGGTAATTAAAACTATTTCCACTTACTGAGTACATTTCCTTGCAATCTCTAAGTGAGGTTATTGGTTGCTCT
Organism: Aplodontia rufa; assembly: GCA_004027875.1. Classification (NCBI taxonomy): domain Eukaryota; kingdom Metazoa; phylum Chordata; class Mammalia; order Rodentia; family Aplodontiidae; genus Aplodontia; species Aplodontia rufa. The sequence continues at coordinate 1,668 of PVKS010003889.1, forward strand.
ATATCCTCTGCAAAAGGAAGCTATATAAGTCAGCATAGATTTAAATGACAAAGACCTAAACAATTGCAGGTAAGGGCACAAAGGAATTTAAGCAGTGTTTAAAATAAGCAAAATAGTTATCTGTCTCCAGAATGAGGGAATGGATGTACTTTCACCTATTCCTTTTGTTGAAGACTACTAAAATCCCTAGACATTATGTAAAAAACAAACATACAAGATTTTTGAAAGGTGAAAAGAAGAAGGCAGATTAGTAAGGGACTCTGGTCACATGGTAGTGATTCCTCTCGTTATTTTTCCCTCATATATTCTTTCCTGTACATGAAATGAAAGAAAGCTGTAACCCAGAAACACTATCAATAGCAGAGAGGGAAAGAAAGGCACAACAGATTGATCCTCTGGAAAAGGAATGATTTCTCTATCCAAGAAGAACACGGCTTAGAAATACAGGAAACATTTAGAAAACTACAATGCTACTTCAGTCTAATACTGAAGAAAAAAACATATGTCCCAAGACCAGACACTCCCAAAAGACTAATCCGAGAATTTAGGCTTCCATTTATATAAGGTTATAATGGGGTTTCCTCATATTTAGAATATTAGGGAAAATAGTTTAGAATTATTCTCTAAGCACTTTAATAATAGTGGATTCTATGCTAGCTCTATGAGGTAGGCCTATTATTTTTCTCATTTTATAATTGAGAATCCTGATGCAGACAGACGTTAAGTAACTCTATCATATCATTCAAATATTGAGAAGTAAAATGAGATTCTACTCAGGCTGTCAGACTATATAATCTATGCCCTAAATCTCTTCACTTAACTGATTGGAAATCACTGTTCATAATATGATAGGAAGACTAATATCAATGTATCTACAGTTAATTTAAATTTCATAATTATTAGGAAAAAATCCACTAAAAATAAATGCAAGCAGTAGATTCCTTGTGAGGCCCTAAACTTGATTCCCTGTACCACCAAAATATAACAACAACAGCAGCAAATTACACGAGACATACAATGACTGGCCTTTTGGTTTGCAGAATATCTTCTGTATAATATCATATCAATACTTACAACATAGCAACAGATCGTCATTGATTATCAACTGCAAAAACACATGCTAGACATATCACACGATTTCTTTAGTCTTCTATCATTGTCTTTTTTATCTCTAAGAAAATTGAGATGAATTGATGTTGTCTGGGTATTGACCACAACAGTATCTCATTTCAAAGTTTAGTTACTAACTTTATAACACCAAAATCAAATCTCCTATCAGCAGAGATTGTGGTAATTCAAATTTGTCATTTGAAAAAACAAAAGCAGAAAATAATCTTGCATATTTTTCATTTTTGAATAATTTAGAGTCTATCATTAGTTCTTACATCAAAAATCTACGTACTTCTGATTAGAATACCAAACAATTTTGATACTAATACTTTTCAGACAGCAAAACCTATTTACTTAAGTTAGTAAACACATAAGAAATTATAGCAACATGAGAAAAGAATTAATGAATAATCAAATACCCTAATGTAACCATTCAAAAACTAAATATCAGTCATAAAGTATAAAATAAACAGTATATTATAAAAAAGAAAGATAGGATTAAAATATGAAATAAAAAACCTATTTGGGAAAAAAGAATCAACTCAAACTACTAGAAATAAAAATTTAGCTGTAGAATTTTAAACTCATTGGATTTGCCTAAATTAAATATTATCTACTTTTGAAGAGAAAACTAAGACAATAAGAAATTAGTTGGGAATAAAAATCATTCACAACTTATCTCAGAAAGACCAAAACATGTATACACAATGAAAGCATAAAATAGTATGGAGAACAAATGGAAAACCAAACTGGAGTTTCACAAGAGTTAAGGCAACATTGCAATGGATAATACCTAAGGCTTTTCCAGAAGCAAATTCAAGGCACTAGGAACATTTTATAGCACCTACAAACAGCACTGAAATCCTTAACTTGGACAAGCATAGAATACTGTCCTGGGTGTGTTATCTGTTCCAATTGTTTAGTGCTTGTAGGTTTTCTTCACTAACTGTTTTAAATATTTCCTCTAAGCACCATTGCAATAAAATTTGATGAGTCAGGATAGGAAGCTTTCTAATATTTTACATACCTACAAAAATGATTAATAAAGTAGATGACTTGCTGAAAGCAGCTAGTTGAAAAACATGCATTAGTTGATCCAATAAAACAATGTAGAAGGTTCCAAAAATTTTTGTAACAAAAATTAAAAAACAAGAATTATCATTAATGTCATGAACAGGAAAGAAACAATAGTGTTTTTAAAAATCATTAGAGATTCCATGGAATTTAGAAACAGAAGAATTTTGATCTAGTGTCATTTTTAGATATAAATTATAACCCTAAATTAAATATCATCACAGCTCATACTTAATCTATTTTGGAAAATAAGGTTATTAATAAGCTGGATTGTATTTTTACAAAGAGGATAAACAAATAAACTTGTGATCCAACCTAACCTCCTCCTCAAAAATTGATCAATGATATTTTCTAAGGGCAACAGTCCTTATTTTTGAAATGGTCTTAGAAGGATAAAGTTGGCTAAGGATTAGTTACAGTAAATAAACTCAAAATTTATGGTTTGTGAACCATAGTTCTTTGCAAAATATCAAAGTATCTAGAGTGTAAAATGGAGGTATTTGATAATCAAAACTAATTACTCCTGTCTTTGCAGAAATTCAAAATTGTCACTTAGGAATTCCATCTTTTGTTATGGGTCAGATTGTTCATGTTCAGTAAGAGAAGAACAGACTTGGATAGCTGTGTGTGTCACTTCTTTAGGCCTGCTTTCTCTTAGCAATTTGATTATCTCTATCCATGAAATTATTAGTAAAACTTGCTATTAGGAATGATTTATGTTTTTGGCATGCTTGAACTGAGACTCCATCTTTTCATATTGGTTCAGCTTAACAACAAATTATCACATGCCCTGTGTATTTAGGAGTTCCCAAGATCAAACTTATGTTCAATTATTTTCTGAAGAGATTCTCGGAGCTCAGAAAAGCTGTTATACTTGGTTATAGTATTACAGTGAAAGGTTATAAACTAAAAGCAGCAATGAGAAAGGCACAGAGCAAGTTCCAGGAGAAAACAGGTACAAGTTTCCAACTGTCCTCTCCATATGGAGTTATGCGGATAGTGCTTAGTTCTCCTTAGGAATGATGCAAGAAAAATATAGTGAGCATTGCCAACCAGGAAAGCTTACTTGATCCTTGATGTCTTTGTCATTTTATTGGGGGTTATACATAGGCATGGCTAAGCTTTAGTACCTCTCGTCTCCAGAGGTCAAGCTCTTATGACCTGTCTGAAGGTTCCAACCATAAATATCATGATTAGAAAAAATCATGTATTTGTCCAAGGACTCAGGTAAACAAATACCCTTTTCAGGCAGGATATTCCAAAAGCTTTCTGGTTATCTCCAAGGACACTAACAATTCTTTCTTTAGGATGCAAAGTACAACATATGGATAATCCAGATGTGCTGAATTAGCACTTTACTGCATAGCTTACATGTTATATCATCTTTTTTTAAATTTTTCAATCTTAAATAATGTAATTGGCAGAAATAATGATAAGTAGATGCTAGGTAGATAGCTAGGGGAAGAAAAGTAACAATACAGGGAGGAGTGGAGTCTAAAATCAGTAGAATAGATTGTCAATAAAGAAATTCCTAAATGATTTTCTTCTGAGAGATGAAAAATGTTCTCCTATTATGATTTGAGATATAATTAAAGGAAAGAAATAGGGAAATAAATATTTGTTCAAACAGATCTAAGCAAGCAGCTGCAGTAATTAGTAACAATAATTACTTTGGAATAGGATTTTAAATGTTCTATGTCTGGCTCCCCTTTTTAGGAAGAAAGAAAAAATCAATGAGCTTTTATATTGAAAAGATCTAGTGTTAAACAAATTGGAAAACATCTCAACTAGGAACAACCTAACATAAAGTAAACAATCATTTTTTTAAAATTTGTTCAACATAGCTTGACATATTGGAGGGGAAAGCAATTACTTTTAAAGAAACATAAAGGAAGGAAAAGAACAGAAAAGGTAACCTCTCAAACTTATTCTTTTATTCTTCCTTTTTCTCTTTGGATTACAGATACATGAAAAGAAACCAATAAAAAGTTCATGAATGTCTCACTTGTAATCATTCACTTAGCCATCTTAACAGTAAAAACTTCTGTGGAGATACCACCCATAAAGGAAAACTGTGACACAACCATCCATGGAGAATGATGTGATCCTTAATTCATCTCCACCACCATCTATCTCCATCAAAAGAACAATTTCTCAGAACTTGGTCAAAAATTTCTTATTTTCTTTCCTATCTCTCTTATAATGTCTTAAAGTAATCTCAATTGTTTGTTTACAAAGTTGTTTATGCTCCAAAATCTCTTTAAAACTAGAGAATATGTTAATAGTGTTTACTCTTATTTCATCAGCACTGGAGCAATACTATGTACAAAATAGGTACTTAAATTTTTTTGTTGAATATAGCTACACTTCTTTTTTAATTTTCAATATTCAACTTAATGCTTATTAGACACACTCTGAATATTTACTAAAATGAACATATGAATATGCATTAAATCATGTTTCTTTATCCTATAGTAGATTAAAAGTCCTACATGGTATTAAGCAAAAGCTATATTGAATTATTACTACATCCTGTTTCCTAGTCCAGTTCTCTACTCAGTCTTTACTATGTAATGAACATAATGTAAAAGGAAAATGTCTTGCTTAAAAACAAGAGCATTTTAAAAACATCCAATATTTTAAATAAGTAGCTTAGAATGCTGTTTATAGATACATTTCATTGTAAATTGCCCTTGTCCTTTCCACCTTCTAGTAGGGAACAAATAGTCCTTTCCATCATCCTAATCCTCCTCTAAAAGCAATTGAGATAGTTGATATAGTTGAAAAAATGATAAATTTAATCCCATTATTTAGATTTGTTATATAAAATGAACACACAACTCCTTCTTAGCTAAACAATCTATATGTCATTTTTTTCCATTTACTTCTAGGGTACTTATTACTACTGAAGCTAAATGAATATATGTTAGTTACATTTGCAGATAAAATCTCTAAGAAATATCTAATGACACAAAATATTGTTTTCATTTAGGATGAATTTATATGATGATATATTGTGCTGTTTGTACATAATTTTTTTAAATTTGAGAAAAGCTTACTAAGGTGATCTGTCCTATGAGTAAGAAGAATCTGCAATTACAGCAGCTTAAAAATAGAAACTACTAATTATAGAATCTCCAGATATGAGCCCTGCCAAAGGCTTAATACTAGGCCAAAAGGAGGTTTGAAGAATATTATGCTATACATAGATAAGAACCATAGCAAATGGGAGCTTGGCATCAGGACTTAGCTGGATCCCATAATCCACTGATTCCACCAGCTTTTCACTGGTAATGCTCTTCAGTTCACATTCTCAGTTTAAGTTCATGGTCCATTTTCATTGTTCTTTGGCATACAACCTGAACTGCCTTGCAACATTCTTGGTATGTAATATTAGCCTGACAAACCCCATCCTATTTTAAAGATCATTGTCTGCAGATTATATGGATCAACGGAAGAATCTTGGTTAAGAAAAACATACAACTATGAATCCTGTCACTTTAACGATGCCCTGTTTGCCTCAAGAGTGACTCTAGTGCTGCCCAGTCATCTTATGTCATGCTGACACTCTTCCATTCAGACTCTGACATATTTATCCTGTTTCTCATCCTTATCTGATCTCCTTGTTTTCTATTTTACAGACAAAAGTAATCCAAGAAATATTTTCACACCTCCACAGATTTAGTGTGGATTACTACTTTAAGTTTATTTGAAACAATTCTCTTTTTATAATGGTTTTGTCATTGATTTGTAATTTCCTTAGACTGATTAGTTTTAATGTGTTTTCAACATTTAGAAACATTATTTATTTTTGTGTGTTTTAAAACAGAATTTTTATTTTTAGACAAATATGGATTGGATTGACATGTTATTGTAATAAATATAATAGATGGATCCCATAATGGTATCATCTTCCAAATCTATAGTGAAGTTTTATATCCAGGATATGGATACTATTGGTACAGTCAAAAATCAGAATAGTTCTGTAACATATCCCTTGTGCTGCTATTTTATAGTCATACACACCCCTCATTGATCTTCTTGATCACCAATCTATTTCACATTTCACTCAGTATAATTTTCTTGTGGTTCATCCAATTTTTGTGTGCACAGTAATCTGTACCTTTTTATTGCTGAGTGTAATTCCATGGTTTTCATCCACCTATTGCACTAACATGAAAATATCTGAAATGAAAAGAAAACAATAGCTGCTATATTTTACTACACTTTTTAAATGGGGACATGTATTTTATAATAAACTTTAAGAGACATCACAATTTAGATTCATCAAAGATTAAGAATATAGACAAAGATTACATGTAACACGTTCAGTCTTTTCTATTACCAACACATAAGTGAATTGATATGATAAATCTGTCATTACCATCAACTAAAGTTAACATTAGGTTTATATTTCTTTAATTTTATGTAATGTTCTCTTACTGTTCATTGCATTAGTTGAAATGTCTCATGAATTTTCCTAGATTATGATTATTTCTCTGACTGCCCTTGATTTGATGTCCCTGAAAGTTTTGAGAACTGATCAGTTGCAGAATATTCTTCAACTTAAATTTGCCTGATATTCTTCTCATAATTACACTAGAGCTTTGCATTTTAAAGAAGCAGCCCACAGAAGTTAAGTGTGATTCTAGTCGTATCATATTTAGGGTGCATAATCTAGCTATGACTTTCCACTGTCCATAGTAATCTTCACTGCCTATTCAAGAGGTTTCTCAACTACAAAATTACTAATATACCATCTCCTTCCCACACTGAATAAATTATTCTTAGGATAGAGCATACTATGAACAACTTTCGTTTAAAAGATAAGAAATTCAAATTTACCTATTTGAAGAGGAAGCATTTACATGGATTATTTTGAATCATTTTAAATTGTTAGAGAAGATTTCTCATTTCCTCTACTCTTTTCTTCAAACATCAATTTATATCACTATAGATTTATGGATATGCATTTTGTTCTTTAGGTCATTATCCAAAATTAATTAATTTATTTTATAATTCTAACCATTACAGTATTTGGCATCAGGAGCTCCTTTCAGTTGATTCTTGCATCCCTTTGAAATATGCCAGCTAATATATTTTTTATCTTATTTTTTTTATTGGTTGTTTGGTTTGGTTCATTGTTCTGGGATTTCCTTAATTTCTGGAATTGCAAGAATCTGTGGATTCATATGTTCACTGATGCAGTCCTACAACTGATTATTTATTCAAGGACCCTAGTACATTTTTTTTAAAAGAAGGACAGTGAGAGAGAGAAAGAGAGAATCAATTTTATTTGGTTTTTCATGTGGCCTCTGTTGCTCCAAGACTTCATTGTGTACGTGGTGCTGGGGTTTGAACTTGCAAACTCGCGCATGCCAGGCAAGCACCTAAACCGCTGAGCCACCACTCCAGCCCCCTCTAGTACATTTTATTGTTTAATAATATTAGAAATGAAGATCTGGGCTCTGGGCCTTGTTACAGCAGATAAATAATTGCTTTTTGGTTATGTCAGTGGAAAAAAATAAGAAAATGCATGTGTATATACTGACTTTTTATATAGACATATCTAAATATTTATATATATTACAGTAATATACATTAAAATAAACATGAGTTTACAATGTCTCCAACTGTAATGCTGGATAATTATGTAGATTATTTTAGCCCCACCCTTCCCCTTTCTAATCCATAATCTCCCATTCTTACCACCATTCATATTCATGTTTATATGCACACACATAGATACACATGTGTGTACACACACACAGAAAGGGAATATAGTGAAAAACAGTTTCAAAATTGCTAGTTTTGCTTCCATAGGAATCACCTTTGGCTATTACAACCCAGGGCTTATTTGCAGTTGTTTTAGTTCTGTTCTCAACAGTCTTCAATCTTTCTCAAAGTTCCTTAGGTCAACACATTTTTTTCTCTGATCCTTCAAGTGAAGATAGTTCATACATTTTTAATGCAGTTAATTTCTTTTTGTCATCTGTTACTGACAAAGGAATGATGAAATATCCACTTTTCGTGCACACTTACACTTACCTTTTTTCCTCATCCTCCAGGGGACCACAAAGAGATTTTTTGGAGATGTGGAAAGAAGGCCCAATAAAATGTGGGAATCCCTCAAGACTGTGACCTCCAGATTTTCTAACTCTCATGATAGTTCAAGCTCAGCTTCCACCAATTCATCAGCATTACCAGCAAGTGTTATTTACTGTTTGCTTTCACTGGCAGCTCCTGCTCTAGGTAAGTGAATGTTGGTTTCTGTGTCTCCATATTTATGTATTCCCTTTTCTAGGTTTTTAGGTGGTGGATTGCTCTTACATTTCCTTTCTCTGAAGATGGCAAGAAAAGCATTTGATTTTTACTTTTCCAATGTGTTCTTGTAGGAAGGGTGCATGACTTCACACTCTTTACATATTAGATCTAAAACTGTAAGTTCTCTAAATATACCTTTATATATATGAGCTTCCAAAGATATTTAGTAGTGTACAAAGTAGCTGTATCAATGAGAGAAGAGACCCAGAAAAAGTAATGAGACTTCTATATTTGTTATTTATGAATGAAAATAATATTAAAGTTCCCTATTAGAATCATAAAAATTTTATCAGGAAAAGACTTATCAGTAATATAATTCAACCACCTTTATTTTATAAATAAGTTCAAACCCATAAAGAAATAGTGTCTTTAGTATAATTTTCAATATCTTGGGAAATTTAATTTGTTAAACTAATTATGATGACAAATTAATTAGCCTTTCTCCCTGCAATGAACAGAGATATTTCCCACAATTTACCTTTCAATAAGATCCAAACATCATATTTTAAATTCTGTAGAAAAAAAAATTTTTGTGATCTCTAGCTGTTGTCATTATTATGACTCATGTTTTTCAAGCAGCATTTCAAGTAGTGTAATCTATCAAAAACTACATATACATACGTAAGAAGGTAAACAATAGAAGCCATCACACACTCTTCAGAAAGAGTGTGGGGAAATTCTAGGAAATTTTAGAATGTTTTTGGTTCTGAAATCCTGTTATACTTGGTCCCCAGCTGTGCCATGCAAGTGCCTGCTTTTCATAGTGAGTTGTACACAGCAGGAAAGCTAGCTGAGGAAGGATTTAATAAGCAAAAGTGGCCAAGCATTTAAGGAGGCTGTTTTCTGCAAGCATTACAAAAAAAATCACTGATTCTACCCTAGGTTTTCTGTTTATTCTCAGATTTTTAAACAATTGTTAAATGACACTTGAGCCACTGATGACTCATTTCCAACCAATCAGAAGACACACAGCTTCTGCCTTTAAACCAAACCTTTCCTTGGATAATTGAGAGGAGTGTTAGATAAGCACATTAACATGAACTGTGCACACTGTGAGTAATAACTTTGGATATTAGCAATGTTTCTTGCTTTGCTTAGAGGTATATTTTATAATTACAAATATGACATATTCATTAACATATTTGAAAGTCTTTGTGTATAGGAAAAACAATGCAATCTTTATGCTTATATAATACATTAGAGAAAATATTTTTCTAAATGTGACACATAAAAATGTGTCAAAAACACATTGAATCATAAAGTTAAAATAATAAAACAATTTGCTGCTTTGGGAAAATCTAGAAGTCTGCTGTTGGGGAATCTAGAAACTTTTTATGTTTTTTAAACAGTAATAATAAAAAAATCTGTAAAATCTTAAAAAAATGCAATTCATTTTTACAAAATAAAGGTAAAGGAAACATCAATAAGAATTGTTTGTCCATGCTGAACTTTGAAATAAGCATATGGGATGCCAAGCTAAAGAATAACATTTTGTTTCTAATTAGGGAATAATAATTTATAAAAAAAAGAATGAAAGTGCATGTAAAAATTCAGTCTTTAACAAAAACAAGAATACCTAGTGTCATGGATATTAGAAAGGAATGTATTAGTATTGTTGAAGGTCTGTATATATAATTTATTTAATGGAAATTTCACTACTATTTAATCAAATCATCCGAGAGTTTCAGATACCCTGCTGAAATTCAGGTGTATTTTGACTATAATGAAGACTCTTTGAGATCTTTGTATTTAAATTCTAAGGATATGTGGCACTAGTGGTATCAGAGAATAGTTCCATATTTGGTTTGTACCAATTTCTTCGTGAGATTTGTTTATAAACACAAAGCAAAATAAAAAACGGTAGGGGCTGGAGCGGTGGCTCAGGGGTTATGGCGCTTACCTGGCATGCCCAAGAACCTGGGTTCAAACCCCAACACCATGTACACAACCAACTGTCAGAGCAACGAAAGCCATGTTAAAAATTCAATAAAGGTTGATTCTCTCTGTCTCTCTCTCGCGCTCTCACTCTCACGGTCCTTCTCTCTTCTAAATAAATAAATAAATATAAAAACTATAAAACACATACACATATTCACACCCCACAGAATTGAAGAACAAAAGCCCACATAGTTTGGTGCAATTTCCCGGTAATTTCTATCCATTGTGTGTGTGTCAGAGTTTTCAAAAATAGGCTCACACAGTAGCATGTGTGTAAAGGGTGAATGCACTTGTGTTAAATGACAGATGATCTTTATTTTTTTTAACTCGGCATTTTCTTTTTTCTTTTGTATTTATTTTTATTGGTTCTTTTTAGATAACACATGACAATAGAATAACAATGGCATAATTATTAAAACATGGAGTATAACTTGTAATTCAGTCCCCATTATTTCCCCTTCCCCTCCCTTCTCTCACCCCTTGTTCTTTTTCCTCTACTCTACTCATCTTTCTGTTATTTACTATGAGACTTTTTAAATTAGTGTCTTGCTGATATACATCTTGATGAGATTCACTACAGTATATTCATATACGTATATAGGTAATTTAGATCTGATTCATTCCATAAATGTCCCTTACCCCATCGCTTCTCCCTCCCTTTACTTCCCCTTTGTCTATACCTCTGTTCTTTCCCTCATTTTGGATTAGTTTATACTTACCAGAGAAAACATTTGATCTTTGACTTCTGACTTTTTGAGACTGATTTATTTCACTTAGCATGATAGTCTCCAATTCCGTCCTTTTATTAGCAATGGCCATAGTCATTCTTCCTTATGGTTTGAATGATTTTTGAAAAGTTATGAGAATGCTAAAAATAGGTGGATTGAGTGCATTAAATACAATATTTCATAGCTACTCTATGTGGAAATTTTGTGAGTTTTTTTTTCCCTGTTGTGAGCGGGCAAATTATTTACATCAAGTAGAGTATTACAAAAGTCTTTGATTCCTTGATAATTTTTTTACAGTGTGAAAAAAATCTTATGGAAATTCAGTAAAAAAGATGAAATTGTAATTGTTATCTTTAAGCATGAGTCTCATAATTCTCAAAATGTAAATATCTAAGGTCTTATTTTCTCTATATTAAGTTTTTCCATTTCATGTTGTCTGTATTGCTTTAGTGTTCATCTTGAAAGACAACACCTGATGAATAAGTTAACTTAGTAAAAAATCCTTTATCGTTAAGGGGATAACAGCCTTCACTCACCATCTTCAGCTTTCTATTATTTGTCATGACACCTTTCCATCCTTGGAAAACAGTAACTCTTTCTTGTGATCATATGTATCTAACCATCAATTTATCCTACATAAGACATTTAATAAAGTACGTTTGCAAAAGCACTGTATATTTGCAATAAAAAATGAATCAAAATGTAACAAAAATAAAAGTAAATTGACTCATGTAAAAAGTACAGGGGCAATCTCCTTTTGGGCCATTTGGTAGTGAGTGTTCACTGATAACTGATTCTCAACATCACTGGTCTTTGATGTGTGTATTATGCTACCATGTTGCCTGAAGACATATAGCCCCTTCAGTATTCTTTCTGCAAATTTTTTTCAGTCAATTCTGTGTACACTTAATAACGCATAAATCTTGGAAACTTTTCTCCTAAGATTTTATTACTAAGAATTTAAGAAATTAAGATGTGGGGCTGGAGCGGTGGCTCAGGGTTTCGGCGCTTGCCTGGCAAGCACGAGGACCCGGGTTCAAACCCCAGCACCACGTACACAACTGAGTGTTGGAGCAACGAAGGCCATGTGTAAAACTCAATAAAGTTGTTTCTCTCTTTCTCTGTCTCTCTCACTGTCCCTCTCTCTTAGAAAAAAAAAAAAGAAATTAAGATGTATACATAGTTCTTATCATTAATGTAAAGTTGTATAAGCTAATGCTATTTATAATGCTTATGATTTATACATTCCAAAGAGAAGTTCATATACTCTTCTTAGTCTTTCAAATAGAATTTCAAGTTTTTCTTCCGAATATATGTGCATTTCTCTCTCTCTCTCTCTCTCTCTCTCTACCTCTGGGTGTGTGTGAATTTCAGTACTGGGGATTAAACATTTTATTTTGAGACAGGGCCTAGCTAAATTGCTGAGGTTGGCCTCTAACCTGAGATTATCCTGACTCAGTGCATCCTGAGTTACGGGAAATTCAAGTGTATGCCACCATGTCCAGCTCTTCTGAATATTTTATTATGTTTTGTAGAATCATGTTGTTCAAAGTCTTACTTATATATGTATATGTGTGTTTGTGTATATGTGTTTGTGTTTATTGTTTTATTGTTCCCTTAAAAAGACTCAAAAGCATTATCTACACAGGAGTTCCAATTTTTTTCTGTCATGGAAGCTTTATGTTCGCTTCCAAAGGTGACTTTGAAGACTGTTTCAAGTATTTCTTATTTGCATGTTTTTCCTGTGTTAACTCAGAGTCAAGAATTCCATACTTCTATGGGTTTGTGTATGGGCGTGTGTGTGTGAGAGGGGATGTATGTGTGCTTTTTTTCAAATTTCCTTCAGTAAATTTACAAAATGGCTTATTTCTTGAATCAAGCTGTTCTTACACAAAGGATGTCAAACAGAAGACTCTTGGATAACTCCAAAAAAGAAATTTACAGTCAATGAAAGTTTAAGAATAATGATTTTTAGATTTATTGCAATTTTCACTGCTGATTTGACTGAGGGGACTCTCAGGAGGAAAGTCTATGTCAAAGATGCCCTAAACATTTCAGGTTAAGCTAAAATTATTTTCTCAGCTCCTTTGCTTATTGTTCTTCTCCATCAAAACACTAAACAGTGTATCAAGATCTCAGCCATGGATCTTTCTCTATCAGTTATGATTTCCTAAATCAGGGAACAGCAAAATATTCACTAATGGGGAAGATAGAAAATATTTAAGGTTTTATGGTTCATAAGGTCTCCTGTGAATGTTGAACTGTGCTGTTGTAGTAAAAATGTGCATAAAGACAATCTTTAAATTATTAGGTATGGCCAATAGAAATTTATTTATAAGTATTTTATTTACAAAAACAGTTGGTGGGCAAATTTAGGATTTGCCCTATGGGTCTTAGTTTGCCTGTTCATATCCTGTATAATCTCTTTTAGTACTCTAACTTTTTAAATATTTATTTTATTCATCACACTAACATTATAAACCTTAATTTGTATGTAATTATGGAATATACCTTTGTCAATTTCCATATATGTGTAAAAGGTATTTTGTGTTGTATGTAAAATATTTCCCTTTTAATAACTTATTAATTAATGAACAATATCAATACTCATAAATTCAATGACATTTATCATCTGTTCAAGGTACTTTATAGATTTTCATCATGCTTTATTAATTTGGATACAATAGTTGTTTTAGAGTCTTTATTCAATCATTGAAAAGCTGGATTGTCTCAAATTATTTTTATCTAGAACAAATATTCTTTTTTCTCTTTGTTATGGATCACATTTTTCTATTTCTTTACTAATCTGGTATTTTTTGTTGTGTGTTGCCCATGTGAATCCTAAGATGTTGAGTTTCTGGATTTTGCTGGTTTCCTATGAAAGTTAGCAAATTTAGTTTAGTGAAACAATGTTATACTAGTAAGCATATGTATCATCTTAAGATTTATTTTGAGGCTTCATTGGGTATGTCCACGATGTGCAGGAACGTATTTGCATACTGTATAGCCACATGATACTAATGACATTTAGAACTGTGCAATTTTGGAATTTTCTTTCAATTTTCAAGCCCTAAAAAGCTAATCTAACAAAATTTATACACATTCTTTGTGTCTATGTAATATTTTAAAATGACCAAAATTTCGAGAACAAATCTGAATATTTATGATTCTGCTTCTCTTGGTAGCTCTTTCTGTTCATATATGTTGCCCCCCAGATTTCAGTTTAGTCAATTGGTAAAACAGCAATCTCTTCCTTTTGTTCACCAAAATAATCCCACTTCACTTCATCTCCACTTCCTGAGATGTGTTTTAGAGAATGCCCAAAGGCAAAAAACTAATGTGAAAGTGTTCTGTACTATATTTGTTCAGTTCTAAGGGATAAGATTCTGTGCTCTCTGTAATACAGTCCCAAAATTGGGTATCCACTTGGGTGTATACCAATTATGTATTTGTTTAAGTCAATAGCCACAAATATTATAAATAAATTTGGAAGTTGATTTTTTTAAAGTAAAAGTTAGAAACAATGTTATAGAAACTGAATCTAGAGATACTGATAAAGGAAGAAAATTAAAGACTAATATATACTACAAAAGGAAAGAGATATATGCAGAGCTGATTTTTAGCTTTGTAAGAATTTGCAGACAATGCAATCTCTCTTCAAAAGGGAAAGAAATCTCAGAGCACAGACACCAAAATTCTGAGTAAAATTAAATGGCAGTGAAAAAAGTCAAGGTGAATTAGGAAGAGCTTAAGAAAAATTCAATAGAGAAAGTTTTACAAGTGCAAAAGCCATGTGTGAAGATTAAAAATACATTAAACATACCTAGAAGCAAAATATAAGAAAAAATAAGGTAAAATAAAGTCTCAAAGCATCATGCTTATTTGATGTCCCTCCAGTTGAGGTCAAAACCAAAGGGATGACAGAAAGAAAAAGAGAAAAATATAATGTGATAAAATGTATTCTGAAATAAATTTTATATGTGAAAATTGCAAAGTATTAAAAGAAACAATACCAAGATATATAATGGGAACATCAGTGAACATCAATTAGCATAGAAATTTGCTGAAAAGAGTAGTATGTACAAAGAGCTGATGTAAAAATAAAAATTAATGCAAAACTTTCATCTTACTTCCCTGTCAGAAAGGCACACTCAGCACACATTTACGCTAAAGCATAAGAAGAAAAAGCATGATGAGTGGATTATAGATGTAATATTACAAGACAAAGCTCTTCCCACAACTAAGAACTTCAGAGTGCAGAAGTACTCATAAAAATCCAAGGTGTTCAGCACATAACTTATTTTGTACAATAAAGGCAAAACTCTGGAGTTTTGAATATCCAATGCACTGGATACAGTATGCTTTGAAAAATTAAATGTATAAACTTCTATAAAGATAGAAAATGTAAAATTTTTATGACATATTTAAAGTCATCAGGATAAAAATTAGATGTAAATTAATTAAAGTAGACTTGAACACTGGAATGCTATGCAAATGAATATTGATGTTGAACAATGCCTATTATTTATTAAGTGAAAGCAATTATTTATAATACAGCAACAATAATTCAAATCTATCTGAGTAAAGCATGATTGTGTATATGTGTGTATGATATAAATATACACATGCGGAACGATATCTAAAAATACATAAAACAAAATAACAACAAAATGATCTCTAGCTGACAGGATAATACATACTTTTCTTCCAAATCTTTCTATGTTGTCTTCTGGGATACTGTTTCAGAGGATATTGACATCTTTTCTTGACAATTTTGTGAATCAGGAATTCAGAGCTTTCCTCTGTCAGAGATGCCTGTGGGCCAGGTTGTGGGGGAAATTTATGAAACTTTAGAAATGGTGGGCAAAGCTCATACAGTGTTACCACATACTTAACATTCCCAAAAGCAATTAGACATTAGAATGAAGAAGTCTTATTTCCTCCCATCTCACAGGGGAGTTCTTAAATGAGATAAGCTTTTAAAAATAGTCACTGAGATCATTGTGACCAAATGAAGGCTTCGCTCTCACAAGTGGAAAAAGTTAGACTCAAGAAGTACAAGTCAGACACTCATGATAAAGAATTCACTTCAATTGTTTTTTACATAGAGGCTAAGTAATTACGTGGGAATTCAATCTCATAAGAGCAATAAGATCTTTACAGAGAAAATAAGAAACAGCAAATGCATGAAAGATTATCAGTACCCAATTAGATTTCAATATGATGGAGCTAATTATACATAAGCAAATTTATAAATGGTAATTTACTTTCATTCCTACAAATTTACATGGATCCTCAATCACATGGGTGATAAATATATAGCCTTTAACCTTTTTATGAATAAAAGTCACCTCAAATAAGTTGTAACTCACTATATTCAACTTAACTTGAAGGTAGGTTTTCCCTTGACTTATTTACATCAATAATAAAAAGCGAATATTCACATTAAAAATTAAAAAGAAATTCTTGTACATTCCATAACAAAATGCAAAAATGTTTATTTATATTACTTTTTATTTTTTTATTTACTAGACAATGAAAGAATGTTTTAACTAACATCTGGAATTAGAAAATGCAAAACACTTATTTCTTTTAGCACAAAATATTCTATCTGTATAGCACTAAGTATCTAAATAGAAATACACATTTTAGAAAATTTACCTGCTTTAAAGATGTAAGGTTAACATTGCCCCCTTCTGGCTTCATATTTAAATAATACGTACAGCATAGCACATTCCTGGCATAAAGCACCAAGAATACAATTAAAACATGTCTATCATATTCTATCCAAGAAAGTATAGGATAAGGATGTATTTCCTCTGTTGGAGATGCTGGGTCAGCATGATAGTGACTTCTGCTATCATTTGGCTCATTTGACCCATTATGAAAGCCTGAAGATGAACAAGATCATAAAATAAAAATAATATTAATATGTAATTTTACTTTGAACTATTTTATCTTTTTCTCTCTCATACACTCTCTCCTTAAGTATATGTGTTCTTAAGGAATTCAAGAAGAGAGTAAGTGTAAATATGTCCACTGGAAAACCAAACTCTCACAATGCAGGTGAGGAGGATTTCTAGAGATGGTCTGCCACTGCTGCTTCCCTACAGATAGTCACAGTCCCTAGAAAAATCAAGCAACATTATTAAATCCTATTTGTGAAACTACATCTAGCAGGACTCTTGTATAATAACTGATATAAAATGTCAGTCTTGTTCTTACCCTGTGAAATACATAGGATCAATCTGAATAGTTTCATATGAATGTGATAACATCTTGCAACAGTTAAGTTTTGCTATAAAGAGTTTGCACACATCAAGGGAGAGGAATTGACTAGAATTCTATTCAGGGATATACTCCTGTAGCAACTACATCGTTATCTAAATATGACTCCCATCCTAAAATATCATTTGTGAGCCTTTTTTAGGGTCATGAGAGTATCACATCCTGTGCAATGTGAGCTTATTTCCCAAGTACAGATCTCAAAATAATCATCGCTGAGATATTCAGAAATTGTTGAGAGTGTTCTCCTCTTTCTCTCTCTCTCTCTCTCTCCTCTCTCTCTCATATCACCATTTTTACGGTTAAAAAAATAGAAACACTTTGACCACACTAATCTAGAAAATGAATAGAAATTATTGAAATTATTCAACTTCAGTGCATTTTTGTGGTAATAGTTAAAATTGATTTGTTCCAACAGAAAAATTCCACAAAAAATGACTTAAATTATAGGATGATACACCATTAAAAGGTCATTCTCTAGTCCGATCTCTGATGAATTCACATAAAAAAGAACTGTGTATGCATTCAAGTAATATAACACCAGATCATGTATTCTACCTTATACTTTACTCAAGCTTAACTCACAATCTATATTGTCCTTTCAAGCCCTGGATAATGCATGCCCATGTGGGTATAAGCAGCTCCTAACAGGTAAATTTTATTTATTTTTTCTTTTCTTTTCTTTTTTGATAGAAAATCAAAACCAATTTTTTAAAATTTTTTCATATGGTTTTAGTTTCTCCAATACTTAATTGTGTATGTGGTCCTGGGGTTTGAACACAGGTTCTTGCACGTACCAGGCAAAAGTTGTACCCCTGAGCCACCACTCCAGCCCCTAATTGTGTGTGTGTGTGTGTGGAGGGGTTCATTGTTATGGCAACTTTTGTAGTTGTATGGAGCATCCCTAGACTTTGTTTGTTCGGGGCAGCTTTCCACATCATCATTCTTGACAGTAGTGCACCCGCTTTTTATGATTTCCAGGTGTGTAACTCACTAAGTGCTCAGCATGAGAATTCCTGGAATTAATAGGGCATATTTATAATCACTTAACCAAGCAGACATAAGGCAATGCTTGACCCTATAACTTCAGGACAAGGAGAAAAACAAAACAAAAAGAGGAAGAAAGAAAGAAAGAAAGAAGGAAGGAAGGAAGGAAGGAAAAGAAAAAACATTTACAATGTATTTGCAACCCTGAGAAACAGTCTTCTCTTTCCTAACATCATATAGATTTAACGTCATGGTATTTTCATGGTGTAAAGTCCAGGGACATATCACTTAGTACTGTGGATACTGTCCAGTGGTTCTATCACAAACTACTTAATGTGCAAATGCAGAATTTCCTGATAAGGTGTTTATTCTGAAGAGCAATAAATTGAGCCTGTAGGTAGAATGGCAGATAACAGTGAACTTTCAGGAACTCTGGGGAGTTTGCTGAATAAGGAATCGTTTGGAGTCTTGTCAACCTCTATCTATACAACTTTCAAATCCAAAAATATCAGAAGGAGAAAAGAAGACAACAGAATTGGATGTTTCACAATCTTGAAACAATAGAAGCAGGGATGGCCTTGGGGAAGACAGAACTGCAGAATATGTCATCAATCACAATCATTCTTTGAACCAAAAAGGTTTGTGAATTAAATAGAATGGAGTATTAGGCTTCTCTATCATTAAAAAAAAATGGATAAGGAATAGAAAGATTCAGAAACTACAAATTCTGAGTATCTTTTCACTCCACAGAGAGACATTGGAAAACCTAATTTCAATGTGACCAATTTTTATATCAGAGCTTCAGCTTTCTTTGTATAATTTCATCTGCCATAAAGCAATCAGAAATAGTATCTATCATCTGTGAGGAACCATGAAATACATAACCCCATCAAATATTTTTTCAAAAACAAGGAAAATAGATCATATGTGGGAAAATGTCCTGGTTTTGATGTTTGCTTAGTGTAGATTTTTTCTAAAATGTTAATAAACATGCTAGTTCCCAAAATATCATTTTCTATGCTAACACCAAGATAAATGTAGAAGGATGCTACAAGATGGTTATCACAAATCTTTAAAAACCTGAATATATATACATATGTTTATATACAAATTATGTATAAATATACATGTATCTATATATAAATCATATATAATGTACATATATTTATATATATAAATTACATATATACATATATATAAATAAAATAAGGTAGAAATAACTCAATTTAAATTTTTTTACAGAAATTATCTAAGGAAATTATCAACTATCTGGGATATTCTGGAGAGTCAAAGGTGTGGTTTTCTGGGGATAAATCAGCTTGTACCTTCTAAATCTTACAGTGTCTGAAAGTTCCAGGATGTCCAAATGAGAAGAGTAGGTTCAGGTACATTATTTTATGTGCATCATAGTTTTCAGAAATTTGTATTTCATTCTCACCTGCTTTATCTATTAGCTTAATATTTAAATTTGTGCAATTCAAAGTTTAGCCGGAGATGAAAAACTATGCATATTTAAAGAAATAATCAAGCAATATACCAAAACCTAAGTTCTCTAATATCAGGGGGTATTACAGAGGAGACACGAGAGTGGGGAGTGGACAAAGTGGGGAGATCCTGGACTACATTCAGCCTTAATCCACTTTGTCAATATCCATGTATGCACGAATATATTAACAACCATTTCCTGCAATATGTAATACTATGTCAAACAAATGAAAAACATCTATATGTGTATGTATGTGTATATATATATATATATATACATATATGTAATGATTAAATAATGCCTTGTGATTATTTTTCAAGTTTTAATATCACATTTTGTTATCAATAAAATTTTAATAGCAGGGGCTAAATAATATGTTTCTTTGGTTTTGGTAAAATCCTATTTCAGTAAGTTTTTGGTGGGAATTAGATTGGACTATTCCTCAAACATGTATGAAATATTCTAGGCACTGCATTGGAGTAAAATAATGCCTGATCTAATTTGACAAATAGCTATGAAATCATCTATTATTCAGTTTAACTGATAAAAGAAAATTATAAAATTTAGGAGACAAAATTCTCACCCAATATTTGTTATTTAATTTTGGAACTTCTGTTTTTGTGCCACAGTTCCCACAATAAATATAAAATGGTAAAATTTCCTGATATATTAAATACTTTATTTCAATCTTTTGGAAATGCAATGGCAAAAGGTCTCCAAACAAATTAAAGTTATAGACACATTATTATGTTAACTGAAAAAAGGAGAGAAAAAATAGTTTTTTTTCCTATCTGCTATCAAATAATTTCAAATCAACAACTTTAGGTTGTAAATAAAATGCATTTTTATTGTGATAATTCTAAAATTTAAAAGTAATTGTTAATTTGGATTCTCACCTATCATAATTGAATGTGTTTTGATATTTTCAAAGTTGAACATTTTAAAGTATTAAGAAACAATGCCATTTAAAAAGTAATGCTCACAACTCTCAAATTAAGGGGGCTGGAGCAGTGGCTCAGCGGTTTCAGTGCTTGCCTGGCAAGGACAAGGACCCGGGTTCAAACCCCAGCACCATGTACACAGCTAAATGTTGGAGCAACTAAAGCCATGTGAAAAACTAAATAAAGTTGTTTCTCTCTTTCTGTCTCTCTCACTGTTCCTCTCTCTTAAAAAAAAAAAAAACTCTCAAGTTACATAGTCATCTAAATAATTATATCGCATGTTCTTAAGAAATTTTATGATGAAAAATAGAGTTGTTTTCACCTTGCTTTATTTTTTAATTGAATGCTTGTAGATAATAAATCACCTCCATAAAATTAAGCTCTGTGTTTTAGAAAAATCATCATTTATATGAAAAAATATTTTAATATATTTTCATATGGAAGCATTTAAAATCACATAATGTTAGTTTTCTAGTATTTGCAATATACACAATGTATAGGGGTTGATATACCATAGTCACTGCTAACACTCATAGTAAATTGCCAGCTGCCAGGCATTTCCTAAACCCTGGTTTGAAAGGATGAACTGAAGTAAAACAAGAACCAAACTGAAATTTGTAGTCATTTATTTTCTTTCATGATTATGTTTATCAGTGTTTGATGCTCAGATTGACACCGGTTCTCTTAATTTGTTTGCAATGAAGAAAGATTAGCTTGTGCCAAACGCTGGTCTCTCGCTTTCCTTCTCCACACACACACACACACACACACACACACACACACTCATGAAGAATCAAAACATTAATTTTAACTACACTGAATGATAAAATGAATATGATTCTTCTTCCTCCAAAGAAATCTAAAGTTCTATAACCATTCTTACAGCAGAGAAATTGGTTGAAGAACGCTTATACAGAGAAAGTATTGGGGAAGTTTTCAAACAGAACTTTATTGAATATTAAGTAACACTGCTTTCAAAATTTATGTGGAGAATCACACACCATATTTTTCAAACTTAGCCTTAAGATGCTCAATTAAGCAGAGTCATTGCTGAACAGTACTGGATTTGTAGATTAAAATTTTAAAGAAGAAGAATACAGTTCTTATGTTTTCTCTTCCTGACATCAAGAAGAGCTGGTCCATTTGTTTACATAAAACAAGGTTTACAATTAAGTTAGACTGCAAAAAGGAAAAATCTACAGTTCTGGTGTGTCTAAATCAGTGTTTTTTTTCCCAATACTCAAATAAATTTTGATAAATTTATTAAGTCTTTTAAGGATTGAAAGTAACAGTTCTAACAGCCAAATAACTGAACACAACTAGAAAGTTTAGGGAATACGCTTCAGAAGTTGACAAAATATAAGGGAGAGGAATTTAGGGGAAAATATTTAATCATAGGGTGGAAATGAGATAAAGCTATTTCCAAATTATATCCTATTGAGAATAACATAATAGTTGCTTAATAAGCACTCCAATTAAAACATAATTTGTGACCATTGATCCAGATGAAGTATCCACAGCCTATCCACAGATCACAACTAATCCTGATAGTATTTTTGTTTGTACATTAGAATATAATAAAAAACAAGAAAAGCATTGTAAACTTATTCAGGTTAAATTATTCAACTTAAATGATAACTTTATTGCATGATTATGTACTTCCTACTTCATATTTTAAATATTCATGATGTGAAAAATATGGGAAGGGGTCCTGGCCATATTTTTCTTTTATTAATATTCTTTCTTGGAAAAATCTAAAGGTTGTCAACCCTCTGTTCAACTCAGACTATTTCTAAGCATTTTTATATCCCTATGGTCTGGAACATGTTCTTTAATCTTAACTTATGTATATAAATTTTTTATTGATTAACTTCATTGACAATAATAACTTCAGAAATCTGGGTTTCATAATTTTTTAAAGTATAGATGTATTTATTTAGAGATTTCTATGGTAGGATAAATGAGTTATTTAATGTCTGACAGATGAACTGGATGTTATCATCTCATCCTGCATTTAAGTGTTCATTGAATTGGTTGTCGTTTTCCCTTATTCTGTCTAATGTTATACCTGTCCACCTCCAAAGAAACTTCAAATGGGGGTAATGTATTGAATCTTACGTGGAGTGGGTGCTCCAAAATAAAATTCATCAAGGAAAAATTATTTGTAAAATTCCCATATCTTTATGTTATTACCCATTTCGTTTTTCATTATTTCACAGATATAAAGACATCTCTATTCTTTAAATGTACAAGCCTGTTGTAGCCATGCAGCTAATCATTTTGGACTGAGAAAACAAAATCACACAGAGCAGAATGAGTCATTCTCAAGAATAAGCTCCAAATAGCTACTCTCCTCTTCTTTGTTTCCACCAGCAATTTATTTCACAACATGGTGATTTCTGCCAAAGTATTTTGTTGAGTTACATTATGAAGAGAATGAGAGGCCTCAAAAAAGCAATTTTAAGTTGAAGTGAATTTTGCCATTGTGTATTCTTTATTCTAATTCTATCTTGTGTGTTCATTATGTTCTGTGCTGTATTTTTAAGGAACTTTTCTAAACTAGAACTCTCTTTCTCTGCCATCCCCTCTACCATGAACATAAATAACCAGATAATGTTCATTCTTCAGTGGTGAGCTCAAAATATTCACTGAAGAACTTTAAGTAATCAGTGTAAGGTTTGCTACCTTATTCTTCCCCATAATTCCCTTGCAGGCTCTCATATAAAGATCTGTATCTATTTATTTACTGCTGTATATTCTGGGATTATCACTACAAGGGATCTAAGATTTAGATTTTACTTAACATCTTTAAGGCAGTACAGATTATAGATAATAAATAGGTTTTAGAGTCAGTCAGTCAACCTCAATTTCAGTTCCAGTCAATCATACATTGGTGTTTGACTTTGGACAAATTAATTAAGCTTTCTTTGTTCTCATTTTTCTAAACATTAAATTGGAGATGAGCCTGACTCTTATTTCACATGTTAATGGTAGATTTAAATGTAACATTCCTTATTTCACTGAGCTTGGCCATAGGAAGCACACAGTAAATATTTTTCTGCTGCTATTGTTAAACAGTTTCCGTTTTACTGAGCTGCACAACATTGATCATTTGCTAGATGCTAGGGAAATTGTTACTTCTCTAAACATTCTAAAGATTCTTTAATTCATGCAATCTCATCTCTCCCATATAAGTACTACCAACACTTTTATATATCCCTATTAGTCATTATTAATCTATCCCTGGTAAAATTTATAGTTCTGTGAACTTTCTTTACTACACCTCTTTAAGCCATTCATAAAACAGAAATATATATTTTAGCTGTATACATATTTTAAACCCATATGTTTATTTTGAAACAATGTAACCTCCTTAAAAATAGTATTAGAAGATTATTATGAATATGCCTTTTCATTGACAATCAAGCTTTTTAAATTAGAACAGAAATTCCAAACTGCACAAGAAAGGAATAGTCAATATACAAATAAATCCCAACACTTTTCAACCTATTCAGTCTCAGAATGGAAGTACCCATATCATTCTGCTCTTTTCTGTCAGAACTCATTTATCTTCTCAATACTAAAATTAACTGCTTGGGGGCGGGGTAGGCATGGTTTGGAATTGAACCCAAGGCTTCATGCATGCTAGGCAAACACTCTACCATGGAGCCATTGAGCCACATCCCCAGCCCCTAAGATTAACTTTTAAATAATTATAATAAGCAGATTTTGCTTTATATATATATACACACACATATATATATATATATACACATATATATATCTTCACTTTAAAAAGTGCTAAATTTTGTGAAATATGAACAAGAAATAGCTAAAGCAACTACAATACAAATGAGAATTAGACATTAAATCTCCAGAACAAAAACAGTCTTTACAACTGTCTAGAATCCTAGAAATGGAGAACACAAACAAAACAAAAAAGTCAAGTCTCATTTTCACAGTAAGGCAACTTCTACCTGGTGATCAGAGTGTCTATTTTATCTGGCTTCCTTGTAGATCTTTTTTCTTTTCCAATTTGTTTGAACACACTTTCAAACAGATTTTCTCATCCTAGCAGGGATATGTATCTATCATTTCTTAAGCTCACATCCATGTTATGAAATAAAAATGAGGGAAAACAGCGCATGAACATATATCCCTTTGTTCTTTTCTGAATTTGGTAGAAGAGTACAGAAGGCTTACGGTAGGGAGACAATATTCCCCCTATTCCTATGCATCATTTTCCACATGAGTTCTGCTAAATTATGTCCAAGATACATGTGGAACTCACAGGCCCTGACAACACAGTCATCTTTCTGCAGCATATTCTCCCTATACTCTAAGAAATGACCAAGTACCTGCTGTCAAGGGCATGTGCGCAGAAGGTCAGCAAAGATAAGGCTGAAGGACAAAGGGGCAGGTCCTATCTTTGGAGAGAGTGCATTTTGCCCCCAGAAGCATAGCAGATCCAGTGAACACATACTTAATAACATAGCCTGTAAGAATGAGGGCACATAAATTTATGGTTTTTAAACATTACATCACCAATTTATTTCATTGGAACACTTCCAATAATTATTCTTGGTGATTATTTTGTGTTTATACACAATTTTAAATATTCACAGATAGAAGATTTTCACTTCAACAGAGATATCTGTTGTCACACTTCAAAAAAGGCAGAGCACATACAAAAAATTGGCAATAACAGCACTGTAAAATTCTCTTTTGTAATAAATGTGTTCTCATTACCAGCTATGAACTTCGCATCCCTTTAATTTTTGGTGGACATTGAAAACATTTCTTTAAAAACTTTTAGTACTTTAATGACTCCCAAGAAAACAGAAAGATAAGCAATGGCCTGATATTAAAAACAAAAAAGAAAAAAATTCAATAAGCCCTTCTGATTTTATTCTTAAGCAAAATCATTCAGTGAAATGAATAACAACATATAAGTACATGACAAAACCATAATAATGAGTATATAATTCCCATTACAAGAACAAAAATTTCATTCAGGGAATTTTAGACATTTTTTGTTGTTGCCTAGCTTGGTTGGTTGTTAAAACATAAAATAAATATTGATAGCATTGATTAAAATAGAGATAGTAAAATTGCTGTGACACAGATGTACACTTCAAAATTTGAGTGTTATCCTAAAATTATATTATAGGTAGAATTCCATTTTCTCAACAGTAATAAAATAACTTTCATATATATCTGACTTTAAAGTACAAAGAAATTCTACAAGCTACTGCCACAGATTTTATGCAAAGTTTATAGCAATAGACTAATTCAAGTATATTGTAAAAACACCCTACATCGTGCAAATGCTAATCCCAAACTTATACTACAGATAGTGCTTAGACTTGAGGAGCAGATCTATTTTTAATACAGTAAGACTTTTGCTAGAAAACATAAAATTAAACTTGAACAGAAACCTAAATTATAAGCATCAGTTAAGTGATATAAAGTATACATTATCAAATTTTAGTTTGCTGAATTATTGCTATTTTTCCTTTTCATATTTTTGAAAGAAAATTTCTTACTGTGAATTCATTAACAACTTTTCTGGAATATTATAAACCTCCTATGGATCCTGTCAATAAAACACAAGTTTTTATTCAGGTTGCTTATTAGTCAAGTTCAAAGTACATGTGAATCCCAAAAATGTAATGATTGTGAATGAGCCAGACTTGTGTAAGGTATAAAGATTCTGACCACAAATCTAAATGATGTTCTAGAAATATATATATCACTAGCCAAACAATTATAAAGAACATACTTATCTCAAATTGAAAATTTTTCTTCTCATGAGACAAAATGAATCCTCCATTATTAATCTCAAAGCAACTCAATCCCCGGCCACCCACTGAGAGCCCACATAGGCCCCTTCTTCTCTGGCCCCAGCTCACACCCCTACCGCCCCAAGGAAGAACCCAACCTGGACCAGCCCCAGACCAACCAACATGCTGACACAGGCCTCTTCTGGTCCCAGGTATGGCAGATGCCATGGACATGCCCAGGAAGGACCTCTGTACGGAGCAGTCCCCACCCAGAAAAAGGGCTGGCCCAGGCCTCTTATGGTCCCAGGCCTAGCAGGCACCCAGGAAAATGCCATATTGAATCCCCTAGCAAGAAGCAGCCCAGTTGCATAGCATACCTGTAGTTCCAGATAAATTGTGGCTATACCTGCAACCAAAGAACTTAGGTTCCATTGTTGTGTGTAGGCAGGCTGGTTCAGGTACACTCAATGCCTCTATGACCATAGGAACTAACAACACATCCCCTCTGCTGCATGTCAATAATCCAGTGGGCTTCCCTGCACCCCAACAGGTTCCAGATCAGTACCCATGAGCCTAGATCCTTAATGCACAGCAAAATGAGTCTTTAGGCAGAAACAGCTTTCTGGAAGAAAGTGGTCATCAAAGGGATGATGTCTGACCTGACCCTTTGATTTGCAAGGAAGAAGAACTCTGAGACTTGTCTTGCTTCCCTGAAGGGAATCTCAATTCAGAAAACCAGAAGAAGCTCTTCAAAATGAGGAATAAAACTACAAAAGATTTGCCTCAAAACCACAACTCCCTTAACAAGCTGCCCATGGATAGGGAATGGGATGAAAACCTAGAAAAAATTATCAATGATTTGATTACTAAAAGGAACAATGAAATAAAAGAAGATATAATGAAGATACAAAGTGAGAATACTCAAAGGATGAAAAACTATTATCATAGAAATAGACATACTGAAAAAAGAAGTACTAGAGCTGAAAACTTCAATCACATTAGAGGGATAATGGAAGAATTTAATAATAAAATAAGTTCTATTGAAAACAGAACCTCAGCTCTTGAACAAAGAACATCTAATGATGAGGATAGGCTGAGTTAGCATGAGCACATGGAAATCAATAAAGGAAAGAAAAAAGAAAAGAAGAAGCTCGCAAAGAATGAGCAGAAATTACAAAACGTCTTGGATGAAATAAAAAAAACAATGTAATACTAATTGAGATACATGAAGAAATTGAAATGCAAATGAATGGCATAAAGAAATTTCTCAACGAAATAATTAAAGAAAAATTTTCCCATATTAAAGTAGAATCAGATATGCTCATCCAGGAAGCATATAGAACACCACCCAATAGACCAATTAAAATAGAAGTTTACCAAGACACATCATAATCAAAATGTATAATGTATAATATTCAAGAAAAGAATATTAAAAATGGAAAGAGAGAAATGCTAAATCACATTCAGAGGCAAATCAATAAGGATCATTTCTGACTTTTCATTTCAGACTCTAGAAGCAAGAAGGACCTCGAAGGAGATTTTTCAATATCTGAATGACCACAACCTGGAGTTGAGAATACTATGTCCAGCAAAACTCACCTTCAAATTTGATGGGCAAATAAGAACATTTCATGGTAACATCAAACTGATAACATTCATGAACCAAAAAACAGCATTAAAAGAATCCTCAAAGATAAACTCCAGATAGAAGAATAAACAAAAAAATCCTCAAAACCCACAAACGCAGCAAATTCAATAAAAGTACAAGATATCAAAAGACAACCAAGAAAATACATAACTCACTATTAAAGCATGATGACTATGAACCATAACCACATAACTAATCT
This sequence comes from Aplodontia rufa, assembly GCA_004027875.1. Taxonomy (NCBI): domain Eukaryota; kingdom Metazoa; phylum Chordata; class Mammalia; order Rodentia; family Aplodontiidae; genus Aplodontia; species Aplodontia rufa. The sequence goes on from PVKS010003889.1 coordinate 30,171, forward strand.
AATACTGAATGTGAATGGTGTCAATGTACCAATCAAAAGACACAGACTAGTAGTTGGATCTAAAAACAAAACCCAACAGTATGCTGCCTATAGGAGAAACACCTTATAGCCAATGACGTCTACAGATTGAAGGTGAAAGAATGGGAAAAATTATCTACCAGGCATATGGCCCCAAAAAGGCAAGCTGGAGTTGTATTAATATCAAAGTAGATTTGAATCATAAACTAATCAGAAGAGAAAAAGAAAGCCGCTACATCCTAGTAAAGGAAACAATACAATAAGAAGATATAACCATATTAAATATATGCTCTCCAAACACTAGCACTCCCAAATATGTGGAAAAATCACTTCATGAAGTAAAACTACTTGTGAACCTTAACACCATAATACTGGGAGACTTTCAATACTTTATCACCAATAGACAGATCATCAAAACAAAATAAATAAATAACAAAAGAAAGAAAAAAAAAACAGAAAGAAACCTCCAGTTTAAGCAACTCAATAAATCAGGACATAACAGTCATCTATAAAATATTCTACTGCAAATTGGTTGAGTATATCTTCTACTCAGCAGTGCATGGATCCTTCTCCAAAATAGATCATATTCTAGTTCATAAAGGAAATCTCAGCAAATATAAAAAGTAGATATTATTCCATGTATCCTATCAAATACTACTGCCAATAAATAATAGCAAAAAAATCATAACAGAAAACACACATATACATGGAGATTGAATTTTACCCTATTAAATGAAGAATGGATCCAAGAAGACATGAGAGCAGAAATCAAGAGATTCTTGGAAAAGAATGAGAATGAAGATACAACAAATCAAAACCTTGGCACAGCATCAAAGTATTCTTGTTTTTTTTTTTTTTAAGAAAGAGAGACTGAGTGAGAGAGAGAAAGAAAATGAATTTTTTATTTAGTTTTTCATGTGACTTTCTTTGTTCCAAACTTCTTTGTACATGGTGCTGGGGTTCGAATTTGCATCCTCACACATGCCATGCAAGTGCCGTAACCGCTGAGCCACTGGTCCAGCCCTAGCATCAAAGCATTCTTAAGGGGAAGATTAATACAACGGAGTGCCTACATTAACAACCAGGACAGGTCTCAAATAAATAAGCTCATGCATCACATCAAATCCCTACAAAAAGGGGCAGGAGTGGTGGCTCAGCATTACCGTGCTTGTCTGGTATGCACAAGAACGTGAGTTCAAACCCCAGCACCAGGTACACAAAAGAGTCTTGGAACAATGAAAGTCACATGAAAAGCTAAAAAATGATTCTCTTCTTCTTTCTCTCACTCTCACTCTACCTCTCTCTTAAAAAAAAGAAATCCCTACAGAGGAATATCAATCTAATCCCAAAGCCAGCAGAAGACAGGAAGTTATCAAGATCAGAGATGAAATCAGTGAGATTGAGACAAAAAAATACGAAAGAAAATAAAAGAAACAGTGAAATAAAGAGCTAGTTCTTCAAAAATAAATAAATAAGTAAAATTGAAACACCCTGTAGCTAATCTCACTAAAAGAAGAACAGAATTGTAGCAAATCAAAAAAATCACTAAAGAAAAAGGAACGATCACCACTGACCCTATGAAAATGAAATGGAATATCAGAACATATATTGAAAAACCATATGCCTCTAAATTAGATAATCTTGAGGACATGGACAAATTTCTAGACACATGCAACACCCCAAAATTGATGCAGAATAAAATTGACAGCCTAAACAGCCTAATAACAGTTACTGAAATCTAAAAGCCTCCCAAAGAAGAAAAGCCCAAGACCTGATGGATTACCTGCCAAGTTTTACCACACCTATGGGGAGGAGCTAAACATCTCCTTACAAAACTATTTCAAGAAATGAAAAGAAGGGAACTCCCCCAAACTCTTTTTGTGATACAATAATAACTCTGAAATCAAAACCCAACACCCCAAAAAACTACAGACCAATAACCCTAATGAATATCAATGCAAGAATCCTTAATAAATATCTAGCAAACTGTATCCAAAAACACATCAAAAAGATAATTTTTCACAATCAACTGGGCTTCATTCCAGGGATGCAAGGCTGACTCAAAATATGTAAATCAAAAAATGTGATTCATTACTTAAACTGAATTAAGAACAAAAACCATAGGATCATCTCAATTGATGCAGAAAAGTGCTTCCATAAAGTCCAGCACCCATTTATGCTCAATACTCTAGAGAAAATAGGGTTCAAAAGATCTTACTTTAACTTTGTAAAGGCCATCCATGACAAACCCTCAGCTAGTAAAATACTAAATGGAGAAAAGCTGAAAGCATTTCCATTAAACTTGGGGACAAAAGACTGAGCATTTTCACCACTTTTATTCATTATAGTCCTCCTAACCCTAGCTGGCATAATTAGGGAAGAGAAGGAAATCAAAGGGATAAGAATAGGAAGAGAGGAAGTCAAACTATCCCTTTTTGGTGATGACATGATCCTATATCTGGAAGATCATAAAAACTCTACCAGAAAGATGCTTGAGCTTATAAACAGATTTAGCAAGGTGGCAGGCTTCAAGATCAACAGCCATAAATAAATAGCTTTCCTCTAAGCTAACAATAATAGGACAGAAGAAGAAATCATGAAATCAGTCACATTCACAATATCCTCAAAAAGAATAAAATACTTGGAAACTAATCTAACAAGGGAAGTAAAAGACCTCTACAAGGAAAATTATTGAACATTAAAGACAGGAATTAAAGAAGACCTGAGAGGCTGGAAAGATGTTCCATGTTCTTGGTTAGGCACAATTAATATAATTAAAATGGCCTTCCTGCCAAAAGCACTACATAAATTCAAGGCAATCTCCATCAAGACACCGATGTTAGTCTTAGTGATATAGATAAAGCGATTCTCAAATGCATTTGGAACAACAGAAAACTCATAATAACTAAAACATTACTAAGCAAGAAGAATGAAACAGGAGGCTTTGAAATACCAGATCTAAAATTATACTGTAGAGCTGTAGTAACAAAAACACCATGGTACTGGGTCAGAATAAGAATAAAGACCAATGACACAGAATAGAAACCCACAAATCTTTAAACATCTTTGAGAAAGGAAGTCAAAATATAACATGGAGAAAAAGCCTATTCAACAGGTGGTCCTGTACATCCTGAACAGCCATGTGCAGGAAATTAAAATTAGATCCTTATTTCTCACCTTGCATAAAAATAAAATGAAACTGGATCAAGGAACTAGGAAGTAAACGATCTACCATGCAACTGTTAGAGGAAATATTAGGAGCTACACTTCAGCATATGGGAACTGGCAATGACTTCCTCAACCAGACTACCAAAGTGAAAAAAAAAATTTTTTATAAAGATAGACAGGGGCTGGAGTCCTGGCTTGGCAGTTGCAGTGCTTGCCCAGCATGCATAAGTACATGGGTTCAGACCCCAGCACCCACGTACACAACTAAGTGTCAGAGCAACGAAAGCCATGTGAAAGACTCAATAAAAACTGATTCTCTCTGTCTCTCTCTCTCTCACTGTCATCTCTTTAAAAAAAAGGGGGGGGAGCAGTGAGAGAGAGAGAGAGACGGGATCAATTTAGTTTTTCATGTGGCTTTCATTGCTCAGACACTTGGTTGTGTACATGGTGCTGGAGTTTGAACTTGCATACTTGAGGCTGCCAGGCAAATGCCATAATCTCTGAGCCACTGCTCCAGCTGCCCAAAGTGAAAGAATTAAAGTCAATAATTAATGAGTGGTATATCATTAAATTAAAAAACTTCTGCTCAGCTAAGAAATTGGTGAAATCTGTCAAGAGAGAACACATAGAATGGTAGATAATCATGGCCTATGACACCTCTGACAGGGCATTAATATCCAAAATGTACGAAGAGCTCCAAAAACTGAATACTAAAAACATCGACAATCAAATCAGTAAATGGTTCAGAGAGCTAAACAGAAACTTCTCAACAGAGGAACAAGCCAATGAATACATGAGAAAGAATTCTAAGTCGCTAGTAATCACTGAAATAGAAATCAAAACTACAATAATATTTCACCTGCCTCCAGTCAGACAGGCAAAGATGAAGAATATAAAAATTAACAAATGCTGGAAGGGTCCTGGGAAGATAGGAACACTAACTCACTGTTGATTGAACTGCAGACTGCTATATGGTTGCATCCACTATATGAACCAGCTATCCCTCATCTGGGTATTTTCCCAGAGGAGTTATAATCAGCACATTACAGCAACACAGCAAAATCATGTTAATAACAGCTCAGTTTACAATATGTAAATTATGAATCAACACTTATATATGTTGGATGAATGGATTCAAAAAAGATTTGAAATATATATATATATATACATATATATATATATATACACACACACACATACATACACACACACACAATGGAGTTCTACTCAGTTATTAGAAACAAAGATATTGTGGCCTTTGAAGGTAAATTGATGGTAATAGAAGAAATCATGCTGAGCGAACTTAACCAAATGCAGAGTCAAGGGTCAAATGTTTTCCCTCATTTGTGGAGGCTAGAGCAAAACCCAGACTTCGGTGAAAGGTAGTCAAACTCATATATTAGACTCAGCAAAGAAAAGCAACACCTAATCTAGGGCAATCGCAGACATGTAGGTGGGAGAGGGTGGATGGGAGAGGCCAGGGGATGGGAGAGGGAAGAAAGATAGGGAGAGATATAGGAAAACAACCACCAATGTAGCATACTCTTTAACCCACCGCCCCCTGCAGAAGTCAAATAATCACAATCATGATTGTGAAGATTGTGAATTTGGGAAAATTTATATATATATATATATACACTCACACACACACACACACACACACACACATACACACACACATACAGACATTTTTATCTGTAATTAGGACATAATAACATAATATAGAATAACTGGGGTATGGGCAGTATGGGGGGATAACCATGGTTAAGATCAAATGCATATCATATCGTTACTTTATACACATTTATGGTTTACAACAACTCAACTTCTTAATAAAAAAAAAGAAATTCAGACTAGTGGAGGTAAAACATAGGTGAAGATGTCAGTGAAATTAATCAAGGTAATGTTACTGTAGAGAGTTGTCTGTTTGAAAAAGTGGCTAATAGCTCACTTTTAAGGAGATAAATTTGACCTCAATGAAAAATTAGAACATCATCAGGCAAATTAAGGTGGCTCAGGCACAGCAATGAACCAATTTAGAATATCTGGCATAGCCTAAGGTATTAGGGGACTCCCAGCATTTCTGGGGCATAGTCACTGGGGTATGAATATGGAGGCAGTGTGGTTTGGAAAGGCAGACACAGGTAAATCAGAGCATGGAGACCATGGAAGAAACAAGAAAAGAAAAAGGAATTGTTCTTTATCAATAGGTACAACCAAAAGGAGAGAGAATGAAATGCAAGGAACGATCTAATCTGAAAATCCCATGGATACTTTTTAAATATGTTTCAGACAGATTTGTGTAGAATGGAAATCAACAAACATCACTTAGAAAATCATATTAACAACATGTGAACATGATGACCAAATCTTGAAGTAAGAAAGATAGATCTGTTATCAAAGACTGCAACAGGTTCAAGAGGCAGGTTTTAAAAATTAGGTGGAATAAAATTTCAAATCATAGAGTATCAAAAAAAGTTAGCTAGGTAATTCAGAGAAAGATGGGAGAACAAATCAAAACAAAATTTGCTTTGCTGATAATTCAAAGATTTCTAGTGAGGAAGGAAAATCACTGCATATATAACAAAATATTACTTTTTAAACCATCATTTTAAAATGGTAATATTTTTTGTTAACTCACCTATGATGTTTTCTTTGCTTAATATGAAAATCTCTAAAATAAATTATAATAGTAGTGGATACTGCCATCAAGCTTAAAGTAATTTAAGCTTTAGTCAACAGAAATTGAGGATCTGCATGCCAAAGTAAACAGAAGTGAACAGACCTATCATACAAGAATTGGAAGTCTGGTTTTTGGGAAATGATAACTGCATGTTATGAGCTTTGATGATGACTATGAACTACATGATTATTAATCTGAATTTCTGAAATGTAAAGTGTTACTCTTTGTGTGAATGTTTTGAAAAAGATGAGCAAAGATACTATAAACACCTAGCTAGTGCATTACACAAGAAATCCCTGTTGTATATTATCTTATATTTGAAATGTTGATATATTGGAAATTTTCCTTAGTGACTGGGCTGCCATGTATCTTACATCCACAGATATTTTAAAATGCTCATTGCTACACTTAAATATTTGCATTTTTAATTTTTGGGTAATTAAAAAACTCTCCTACCGATAATACTAACCCATTATCATGTTTCTCAACATTATTTTGATACTTTTTGATTTTTCCATATATCTTTATTTTACTTTCACTTTTTAAACTTTTATTAGACATAATAGTGGGATTAATTTTGACATATTCATAAATGCATATAACATAGCTTTCTTATTTCAGTTCCCAATATTATCCCCTTCCTCTACTCTATTGGTATTCCTTCTATTTATTTATTTTATAATTGGTGTGTTATGGTTATGTATAAAATTGGAATGTACATATTCATACATACATATATTCATATATTCGTACCAGCCCATGGCATAATTTGTTCACTGTTATTCCCCAGTTCTGCTTTGCCTCCTCTCCTCCATTACCCTAGGTCCCTGCAGCTACAGGCTTTACACCTCAGGCTTCCTCTTTCTTGTTTGGTAATGTTTTGGCTATTCTAGGCTTTCTGTTATTCAATATGATTTTGAGAGTTACTTGTTCTATATCTGTGAAGAATGTCATTGATATCTTGATGGGGATTACATTGAATCTATATAGGGCATTCAGTAAAATGGCCATTTTGATTATATTGATTCTGCCCAACCAAGAACATGGAATGTTTTTCCATCTATTCAGGTCTTCTGCAATTTCTTTCTTTTAATATTTCGTAGTTTTCATTGTAGATATCCTTTATTAGATTGATGCCCAAGTATTTTATTCTTTCTGAGGCAATTGTGAAGGGGACAGACTTCCTGATTTCTTCTTCAGTGGAATTGTTGCTAGAGTATAGGAAAGCTAATGATTTATGAGTATTAATCTTATAACCAGCCACTTTGCTGAAATTATCTATAAGCTCTAGAAGTTTTCTGGTTGAGCTTATTGGGTCTTCTAGGAATAGGAGCATGTCATTAGCAAATAGAGACATCTTGATTTCCTCTTTTCCTATTCGAATTCCTTTGATTTCTTTCTCTTGACTGATAGCTCTGGCTAGGGTTTCAAGCACTATATTGAATAAGAGTGGACATCCTTGTCTGTTCCTGAATTCAGTGGGCATGTTTTCAGTCTTTCTTCATTAAGCATAATGTTGGCTATGGGTCTGTCATAAATGGCTTTTACAAAATTAAAGTATCTTCCTTTGATTCCTAGCTTCTCCAGAGTTTTAAACATAAATGGGTGCTGAATTTTACCAAAGACCTTTTCTGTGTCAATTGAGATGATTATATGATTTTTATTTTTAATTCTGTTTAAGTAGGGAATTACATTTATTGATTTGAATATGTTGAACCAGCCCTGCTTTCCTGGAATGAAGCCCACTTGATCATGATGTTTTATCTTTTGGATGTATTTTTGAATACAGATAGCTAGAATCTTATTAAAGATTTTTGGGTCTATGTTCATCAGGGAAATGATCTGTATTTTTCTTTCCTTGATTTGTCTTTGTTTAGTTTTGGTATCAGGGTTATATTTGCTTCATAAAAAGTGTTTGGGAGGGTTCCAGTCATTTCAATTTCATCAAAAAGTTTGTAGAGGATTGGAGTTAAATCTTCTGAAAAGACCTGGTAGAACTCTTCTGAGAATACATCAGGTCCTGGGCTTTTCTTTTTTGAAAGTCCCTTGATTGCTATTTAGATTTCGGTATCTGAGATGATTTGCCTTAAAATTTCAATGTCCTCCCTTGTTAATTTGGAAATGTTGTATGTGGCAAGATATTTGTCCATTTCTTCCCGATTATCAAACTTTGACGAGCATATCTTTTCAAAATAAGTTCTGATAATCTTCTAGATTTTAATTGAGTCAGTGGTGATATCTCCATTTTCATCTTTGCTTCTGTTAATTTGCTTCTCTCTTCATACTTCATTTTGGTGAGGTTGGCAAGGGGTCTTTCAATCTTATTTTTTCAAAGAACCAACTTTTTCTCTTGTATTTTTTTTTCTTCTCAATTTCATTGATTTAAGCTCTGATCTTAGTAATTTCCTGCCTTTTAGTAGGTTTGGGATGGATTGTTCCTCTTTTTGTAGGGATTTGAGTAGGAGTATAATAAATCTATTGATCTGGCTCTTCCCTGGTTTTTAATGAAGGCACTCACTACTATAAATTTACCTCTTAAGAATGTTTCATATTATTCCAGAGATTTTGACACATTTTTCATCATTCTCATTCATTTCCAAGAATTTCTTGATTTCTGTTCTGATCACCTCTTTTATCCATTCTTCATTTGAGGGTATTATTTAATCTACAAGTATTTGAGTAATTTCAGTTGTTTTTCTTGATGTTAATTGGTAAGATCTTACCATTGTGGTCTGCCTGGATACATGGGATTGTATCAACTTTTTTATATTTGTTAAGGGTAGCTTGTGGACCAAGATGTAGTCTATTTTGGAGAAGGATCCATGAGCTGCTGAAAAGAAGGTAAATTTGGCCAATTTGGGATGGAAAATTCTGTAAATGTCTGTTAAGTCCAGTTTATTTATAGAGTTGTTTAGAATAGAGATATATTTACTGATTTTTTGCTTTGATGATCTGTCTATTGTTGATAATGGTGTAATACACTCCCCCAGTATTATTGTGTTGAGATCAATGAGAGGTCTAATGTCCTTAAATACTTTCTTTATATATTTGGGAGGGTTGTAATTGGGGGCACAAATGTTAGCTATTGTTATGTCTTCTTCATGAAATGTTTCTTTTACTATGGTAGTGAACTTCTTTGTCCTTTTTGACTAGTTTTTGTCAAAATTAACTTTGTCAGATATGATGATTGCAATGGCAACTTGCTTTTTGGGCCACAAGCCTGGTAGACATTTTGCCAACATTTCACCTTCAGTCTGTGTGTATTTTTGATTGTGAGGTGTGCCTCCTGTAGGCAACTTATTCTTGGATTTTGTTTTTTTGATCCAGTAGGCCAATCTGTGTTTTAGATTGGGGCATTGAGTTCATTCACATTCAGAGTTAGAATAGATATGGGATTCTGGGTCCCTGATGTGACTATTGCTGTGTTTTGCTCCATCTTGGATATCTTTTAGTGTGTGTTGTGATTATTGACTTTTCTATTTATGGATTTTTGGAAGTTGTTTGCATGTTTCTCTGAATGAGGTATACCCTTGAGAATTTTCTGTAGAACAGGCTTTGTGTTTGGTTACCTTGCAAGCTTGAATTTATTATTGAAGTATTTAATTTCCCTGTCACATTTAAAGCTGAATTTTACAGGGTATAGTATCTTTGCCTGAAAATTGTTTTCTTTCAAAATTTGAAAAATATTCCATGCTCTCTTTGCGTTTTCTATCTGATGTGAGAAATCCTTAGTAATCCTTATTGGTCTGCCTCTGAATGTGATTTGGTGTTTTTCCCTTGTTGCTTTTAGGATTATTTCCTTGATTGCTCTGCTATTCACTTTAAAAATGATGTGTCTCAGTGAGTTTCTCATTTTATTAAGTCTGTTTTGTGTCCTTGAATTTGGCATCTTGAATTTGATTTTCTGGATCAATTCTGATATGGGGAAAATTCTCCTTGGCAATTTCACTCAGGAGATTCTTAATGCCCCTTGTTTGTTGTTCAATGTTTTCTTCAATACCAATTACTCTAAAGTTATTCCTTTTCATCTCGTTAAATACTACTTGGAAATTCTGATCGCACTCAATAGCTTCTTTTCTTGTCTGTCCTCCTTGAAGTCAAGTCAACGTTGCTGCTCAGCTTGTCTTCATTATCTAACGTTCATTTTTCGAGAGCTAAAGTTCTATTTTCTGCTGAGATTACTCTGGTATTTGTATCTTTTGATTTGATTGACAATATTTTTCAATTCTAAGAGCTCTGCTACATCTCTTTTCAGAATGTCTAGCTCTTTATATATGTGGTCCCTTATCTCATGAATTACCTCTCCTATCTCTCCTTCTTTTAATTATTCTATTGAATTATTAATCATATTGTTGATACATGTTTCTAGGTTTTCATCCAAGACCTCCATTATGAACTCCTTGGATGGGGAGCTGTGGGTTTGAGATGGAGGATTGTTTCCCTTTTTTGTCATTTTCAGTTACAGGGAGTGTAGCTTGAGGTCCGACACTGAATAATTCTCTTGTGGGTTTGTTGTGGTATTGAAGCTTTTTATCTCTTTGCTTAGTTGGTAGCACTGCTCAATGACTGGCACCCCAATCTGTAAAGTATTGTGGATCTTTAGGTTTTCCAATACCTCAAGGGATAGGGGGTAGGAGTCAATAAGTGCAACCAAAGCATATAACAAACAATGCCAACTGTTGCTGTTACAGTGTTGATTAGCACCTATAGGAGAAATCAGATTAGCAGTTTTCTTCTGTGAGAGTTCTCACACCATACTTGGTTAGCAAGCAAACACCCGTTTTCAAGTGTGTTATTCACTTCAGTTTCCAAGGACATTGGTAGGTGAGGAAAAAAGTCTAGAGAGCAAAGGGAATGATGTAGGAAGGTAATGTGTAACTTATGAATTAGGATATAGAGCTACAAGGTAGTAGAGGTGATGTAGGCTATTCTGCTAAAAATAAGGAAAAGATAGAAATGGAATGAGAGTGGGTTAATGACTGAGGAAGGATGAGAGCTCAGAATACAGGAATTGACAGAGTAAAAGGAAGCGGGGTAGTAGAGATTGGAGGTCTTTTCAGCCCAAAGAGACTGAACACTAGTTTGCAATATTGCAGACAGCCACAGGTCAAACCCCAGCAATTTGGACACAGCAGACAAAACACAGTGATAGCAAAAAACAAAAAACCCACACACACAAACAAACAAACAAAAAATACATACACCCTGGAAAACCAGTTCCAAGAACAACAAAAATAACAACAATAAAAAAAAAGAAAAAGAAAGGAATGGGAAAGTTATGTCTCCCCAACAATGTGTAAGAACAGCTTTTCTCCTGCATTCCCATTGGCAATTATCATTATTAGTATTCTTGGAATGCCATTCTGAATGGAGTGAGATGAAATCTGAGTGTTTTGGTTTGCATCTCCCTGATTGGTGATGATGTTGAATATTTTTTTCATACATATGGTGGCCATTTGCATTTCTTCTTTTGATAAATGTCTTTTTAGATCTTTGCCCATTTATTGAGAGTTTTGAGATTTTTTAATGTTAAATTTTTTTGAGTTCTTTATGTGTTCTTGTTACTAAATTCCTATTGAAAGTATAGCTGGCAAAACAAAGAAAAGACAGAAAAAAACTCCCTCATTCTGTAGGATCTCTCCACATGTTCTTCATTTTTTCCTCAGTTTTGCAGAAATTAATTTAATGCTATTCCAATTTTAGATTTTTGTTATATTTCATTATCTATCAGAGTCTTTCTAAGAAAGTCAGTTCCTGTACCAACGTGTCAGAGAGTGGTCCCTGTATCTTCTTCTAGCAGTTTCACTGTTCCTGGTATAATTCCTAGGTCTTTGATCCACTTTGAATTTATTTTTGTGCATGGTGAAAGGTGATGATATAGTTTCATTCTTTTACCCAAGTTTATTACTATCCTGTTTCCCCAGCACTTTTTGCTAAAGAGACTCTTTTCTCCAACTTATCCTTTTGGCACCCTTGTCAAGGATAAGATGATGATATTTTTGTTGATTGTCTCTATGCCTTCTCATGTATTCCATTGGTCCTCACATCTGTTTTCATATCAATATCATTTTCATGGCTACAGCTCTTTCGTGTAATGTGAGATTAGATATTGTGATACCTCAACTTTGCTTTTCTTGCTTAGGATCGCTTTGGCTCTTCTGTATTTTTATCCTTCAGCATAAATTTTAGGACTTTTTTTCTAGTTCTTTTGGGGGCTTTGTTGTTGTTTGTTTGTTTTTTCTGACTCGGCATGACATTGACTATAGATTTGTCATATGCAGCCTTTATTCCATTCAGGTATGTTCCTTCTATACAAAGTTTTTATGGTTTGAATGGGTGCTGAATTCTGCATAAGGCTTTTTCTGCATCTTTTGAGATGATTGCATGTTTTTTGTCCTTAGTTCTATTTATATGATGAATTGAATGTATTGATTTACATGCATTAAACCAATCTTGCATCCCTGGTATGAAACCAACTTGGTGTATAATCTGCTTAATGTGGTTTTGGATGTGGCTTGTTAATATTTTATTAAGGAAATTTTCATTTGTGTTCATAAGGGATATTGGTATACTATTTTCTCTCCTTGATGTATCTTTATCTGGATTGGTATCAAGATGATATCAGCTTCATAAAGTGGATTTTGTAGTGTTTTCTCCCTTTTTATTTCATGGAATATTTTGAGGAGTATTTATGTTAGTTATTCTTTAAAGGTATTATAGTATTTAGCTAAGAATCCATCTGGTCCTGAAATTTTCTTTGTTAAAAGGCATTTTATTATTGCTTCAATCTCACAGCTTGACATTGGTTTGTTTAGATTCTCTACATACTCTTGGTTCAGTTCATAAGTCATAGTGTCTAAAAATTTGTCAATATCTTGTGGATTTTCTAATTTATTGGTATTTAATTTTTCGAAAGTGGTTCCTAATGATCTTTTGGATTTCAACAATGTCTTAGTGATATTTCTTTTTGTAATTCTAATCTTGCTTATTTGGGTCTTCTTTCTCTTACTTTTGGTTAGTATGATTAAGGGTTTATCAATCTCATTTATCTTTCCAAAAAACCAAGTCTTCCAGCATTGATCCTTTGTATTTTTTTTAATTCTCAATTTCATAAACTTTGACTCTGATTGGAATTATGTTTTGTATTTTACTGACTTTGAAATTAGTTTGTTCCTTCTTTCCTAGGTCCTTTTGATTTAGCAGTGGGTTTTTAAATCAGTATCTTTCTGGTTTCTTTGTTTTTAATTAAGCAGTTAATGCTATAAACTTTCCTCTTAGAATTGCCTTCTTAGTGTCCAAGAGATTTTGGTGTTCTGTACCACTATTCTCATTTGATTTTAGGAAATTTTAAGTTTCTCTTTTCATTTCTTCTATGGTACATTTCTACTTTAAAATGAGTATTTGTTCAATCTCATGTGTTTAAGAGATTTCTATAATTTTTCTTGCTGCTGATTTCTAATTTTTTTCATTCTAATCTCATAAAATACCTAAGATTATATCTTTTGTTGGATTATTGCCTTTACCAGTATGTATTGACCCTCTTTGTCTATTCTAATTAATTTTGCTTGAAATCCAGTTTGTCAGATATAAGAATAACTACTTCTTCCATTTGCATGGAAAAACTTTTTTCAGCTTTTTACTTTCAGCCTGTGTGTATTTGCATAATAGATGAGTGTCTCAAAAATAACACAAAGTTGAATCTTGTTTTTTAATCCACTCTTCAATGTATGCCTTTTAATTGGAGAGTCGTAACCATTGCCTTTCAGTGCTATTAAAAATAGATTATTTACTATTTCTTATTATTTTGATTTGTTTCCTATATTTCATTGTCTTGATTTTCATGTTGTTAATTGCTCTTCTATACAGCTTCATTCATTTTGCAGCTCTTGGGTTTGTTTTTTGAGTTCTTCTGTGTATAGGATATCTTTAATTTCTTTATTTTTGTTGTGATTGATTAATGATCATGACTTCTTTTAGTTAATTGTTATCAGAGAAAATTTTTATTTTCTCTTTGCTTCTGAAAGATAGCTTTGCTGGTAATAGCAGTCACTGATGACAAGTTTCATGGCTTGTGGTTGACTTCTGAATGTCCTTTTTGACTTTGTCAAGTGATATTTACTCCAGAGAGTTTAGATCGACACCTGCTGTTGCTGGGCAGATGTCTGTGTCTACTGGACCTCTGCATCTCAGGGATCTACTGAAAATTCTGTCTCTACAGTTGGGGAGCTAACTCTCCACAGTTCTCATATATTTCATTGCCGTGGATGTGGACTTCCCAAGATCAGACTTGGAGTGCAGACGCACCACTCTGATCAGTTTCTGGGCTATCCCTAACTGTTCACATAAGCTGCCAGAAATAAAGGGAAGACAAAGTTCTCTTTTCCCAGTATCCCTAGTCTGGATTCTCCTGGGCACAATCTTCTCTGTGCCTATCTCAGTCACACTAGACCAATCATATTCTGGGCCTCACAGCAGGCATTTGCTGGCACAGAATGACAAAGCTTTCTTAAAACTCCTGGGATGCTGCCATGGAAAACTGCCACAGGGTCATTTGCAAATGGCTTCTGCTTCATCTCTCTACTTGCCAGTCAAGATAATCAGAGCTCTTTTCAATCATAAGCTTGCTGTGCTCCCTCTGGATCAATTAAGATCAGCTTCCTTCTCTGTTTTACAGATTCTTCAGTTCCAAATTTGTTCACAATACCTTTCTCTTTTTCTGCCTGTTATCCCTTCCCTCTACATTGAACCAGTAGTACTAATGCTGCCTACAGAAAAACTGGTGCATTTCTAATGTATCATATCTTGTTCTTTGTTCAAAGATCCTTAATTTCTGTGTCATGATGATGATGGTGATGATGATGATTGATACCAGGGATTGAATCCAAGGGTGCTAAACCACTTAGCCACATTCCCGACTCTTTTATTTTTTATTTTGAGACAGGATCTCTCTAAGTTGCTGAGGCTGACTTTGGACTGATAATCCTCCTGCCTCAACCTCCCAATCCACTGGGATAAAAGTTGTGCACCACCACACCTGGCTATGACTATTTTAATGACAAATGTTGAATTTCAGTGAATTTCTTTACTCTCACCTTGGTGAAGACCAATACACCTGAACCTTGAATCTTGAACCATTGAGCAACTGGAAATACAACCTTCCTCTAATCCACCATCTTCCCATCTCCTTTGATATTTTGGAGCAAGCAATCAAGTTTTACTAAAAGTACAAAAACAGTCCTGAATTCTCTTTTTAAGTGCAACTCTGTAAAGTCCTATTACGAGCTTTATGAATGAAATTGGCATGTACTTGAGCAATTCAAATATTAGGCAGGGCATATTATACTTTTGTTATAATATAAAATATGTTACTTGGGAATTACATATATTTAGATTGTAAAGAGATGTATTTGGCATTTTGAAATAATACATCAGTATTTTATGTAAGTTCTAGCTTCTGTCTCTACACAATCTGTCCTGGCATCCAACAACGTCTAACAAGCTCTCAGACCTCATACAATTGTAGAGAGATGCCAATATCCAGGTTTCTTTAATGTGGCAAATGAATGATGATATTCACTCCTTTTGTGTCAAGGCAAAAATGTTGGAATATAAGATAAAATGTGTAGTTGGTAACTTAAGGTCATTTATTCCAAATCACTGAAAAGCTTTTCCATTTAATGTAGAGATCTTGCATAATGAGAAACCTTTTTAGCCATAGTATATCTTCTTATTCTTCATAAAAAGCAATAAGAAGGAATGTAATAAAATGCATATGTTCTGTGTAACTCCACTGGGATTACTCTGGAAAATGTTAATATGTTTTAATTGAATGTTTCTTTGTCCTTAACTAAAAAGGAAAACAACTTGATGCATCTGCATTTTCAAGATGGAAGGAAAAAGAAAAGGAGGTCCTTTCTCTTTGGATAAAGAGGGAAGTCTCCAGATAAATATGAAGAGGGAATATAAAATAAATTAAGGAATTAGAACAGTTAGAATCACATTGTGACAATACTTACATGGTACGTTGCTCAAAAAGTATGAACCCTGAGGCTTTTCTGGTGCCCTTTCCTAACCTCATATTTCTTACAAGGAAATACATGTCTTGGTTAAAGTTTTAATTCTTATTCCATCTACTTCTAATTCCCTAGGTTGCTTGGCAGTTTAATAGAGGACTTTCCAAACATGGAGGAAGGTAGAATCAAAATGAATAGAGCCCAAGAAAGAAAGTAGCAATTTGAAGGAAAACTGCTTAACCAGAATTATCCATTCTGGACGATTATATAAGCAAACAAAATAAACTACTAATATGTTACACCCTTTAATTTTGGGATGGCATGACAATTAGCCTATCTTGACAAAAATAATTTAAAATTATACACACAAATACACACAGAGACACATGATCATATGTTAATAAGAGGAGTTTGTTATAATTTTTTCATAAGTTGATTTCATCATTGTGCAAATATTGTAGATTGTACTTAAATAAAGATGGCTACAATCTCAGTTGGTAAGTTAATTCTATGGGACACAAAATTGTATGTGGTCCATCACTGACAAAACTTCATTATGTGACACTTGATCAAAGTGAATGTTCTAATTAATAGTCTCTGTATGGGCTTCCAATGAATCAAATTAATTTATATTTTGCCTAATATTCACATTCCCCATTTAGTCTTCCAAAGTTAAAAAATATTACTCACTGTTGAAGACTTGTATTTCTTAAAGCACAAAGCTAAAGATTCTGGAAAATAAGAAATAACAATAAATGCCTTCTTCCACTTTAACCAACCATTGTCTCAGTAATGTGAATGAAGGATTTAAAAAACTTCAGATATTAGGTTCCTGTATTTCTTTTCTTTTAATGTATGATAATATTAATAGCAATTGGGTAACTTGAATGAATACTTTTTAACCTTTGTCTGTTTAATAAATTTTTGGAAATCATTTGAATTGCATAAAGGGAGAAGAGTCTAAATATCAAAACTATATTTAAAACAAGTAGACAAACTGCCTTCTAAAATGAGGAAATTCATATACATCACCTTTTTATTGAGAAATTTATTTGTTGAACAATCATACAAATTTTTAACAAAATAATATAAAATATATATAGATTCTGAAGATTAGATTTACCCCCAAGAGTGCCCCCCCAGTGACCCACCCTTATCCCTCCCTTCCCCTTCCCACAACATCTGTAAAAAAAGTATTAGGTTGTGTAACATTACACGGTATCTGGATTTAACACCTGATAATAGACCACCTCTCTCAATGGCCAGGGTCTATTTCCAGCCTCCACAGATGAGTGAAGACATTCAACTCTTGGTTCTCTGGGTTGTGCTGATTTCATTCAGCATAATTTCTTCCATAGTCATCCATTTACCTTCAAAGGCTGCCATATCATCGTTTCTAATTGCTGTGTAAAATTCCATGGTCTATATGTACCACAGCTTTTGGATCCATTCATCCAGTGAGGGACATCTGGGTTGTTTCCATGATTTAGCTATTGTATATACATTACTTTTGAACTGAAGAATATATTTTTTTTTCTTTAAGAGGGAGGGACATTGAGAGAGAGAAAGAGAGAACTGCTTTATTTAGTTTTTCATGCAACCTTCGTTGTTGTGTACATGGTGCTGGTGTTCGAACTCTGGTCCTTGCCAGGCAAGTGCCATAACCACTGAGCAACAACTCCAGCACAGGTGAATATATTCTGCATAATACATGAACATAATGGTGTATTCCTGAACATTTGTCTTTATTTTTATATTGACTTTCTGATCAGGGCATTTTGATTTAAAAGTTTAAAGTCTATGTATAATTTAGTAAAATTGAGTTGTTATATTTCATTATTATAAATATATACTGCAGCACAAGTTGTACCAGGGTTTAAGAGATTCTGTTTAAGGATTTTGCTCCAGGTTTTAGATATGAGTGTTCTGACTATTTTCTGTGGGGTTTTGTGAGATTGTTCACTGCCCTTGAAGTTTATTCACTTCTGGCTGCTCTTCAACTCTCATGTGTTTCTTGGAATGGGAAATAGTGTGTTATTCCTTGTAAGCAATTATGAGTCACATTTGAGAAAGGAAATTTGAGAAATTAAAGTCATTTGTAACATATTTCTAAGTTAATTAATTTAGATTTGTTTATACAAATTACCCATCAATTATGTTTCCAAATCTACAGGATTGCAATAAATCTTTTGAAATATCTAAGATGTACCCAGAAAAAGGAAATAAGAATACAACTTAAAGGGATGTAATTTATTTAAGAAAACTTAATTGACTAAACCACAAAAAGCATCAGTATCATTTATTTATATCTAATCATTTGATTCTGTTTTTGTCTCATTATAATATAATTATATTTTCCTAATTTAGAAAAAGTTGTGTTTTGGTAATATATTTTTGTTTACGTTTTAAAAATGACTTTAGCACTTTTAAAATGGAAAAGCAGTTATGAGAGGAAGCAATATAGACAACAGAATCACTGATTAGGTTTGGTCCTACAGATATCAGAAACAAATTTGCTTTTGTTATGGCAAGATGTTAAAGAGCAGAATCAGAACATAGAAGGTGAGTGCAGTGTGTAGGTTTCAGGGAACTGTTGAGGATGAGGATGGGTAGGAGTGACCATCACATGGCAAGGGGAAGGGAAGCACCTTCTCCTTGAGGCCCAATCAATGTGCTTGTCTTATGTTTGTCCTGGCCATGGCAGTGTTTGCCAAGAGAAAAGTTACATTATTCTCCTTTTATACCATGCTACCCACCTTATGTGTGCATACAACTTTTTGCCAGACCTGTAATGTACCATCCCATTTGATCTGTCAAAAACAAAAGACTGGACCCAACTGAAATTTCCCCATGCTCAAGTCCTAGCTGTGGGGGAAGGGAGCAGGTAATGAATGGAAGAGAGAACATCCTATAAAAAGGGCAAACCTAACTGCCTCTTCAGCTCTCTCTCCTTCTCCCACTCTCTGGGAAGTCTGTCCTTTGCCTTATGCTTTGCTTTCTATTATTTCCTTATTTCTATTATTTCCCCATGCTTGCCTCACTGTCCCTTGGTTTCATTCCTCATCTCCTGAGGACACGAACGAACTTGACTTCCACCAAACGGGCATCAGGGCCACTCCAGTTCTAAAGTCTGAGGCTTTGCATAAGCACAGGTTGGGTGGGATGGATTGTGTGGCAACAGTTTGAAGAGGATGGAAATTAGTTGCCAGATATGAGGATATGAGTTTTAGCTTCAGCCTTAACACTCATTTCACCAATCTGGACCTCAGACTCTCAGTGTAAAACATAGAGATGTTGGCTTTTTAATCTGGTCTGAAGGAGGCTATGCACATCAAATGTGGAGGTATAAATACTTCCTTCATAAGATTAAAGTTCCAGAGACCCATGGATCACCTTTGATTCATGCTACCATAGAAGAGGAGACAAAGGTGAATTTGGAAGAGTAAGGGTAGACTTCATTTGGTGATGCAATATTTATCCCAAGAGAAAGAGGGAGTGGAAACAAAGTGCTCTTGCCTCATATAGGTCTCAAGCCTCACATTGCTAAATTTGTGTCTGTGTCTGAAGAATGTTTGATTCTGTAAAAGATTTAGACTAGGTGAGAAAATAGAATTGATGCAGGGGTTTTGAGACAAAGCTGGATTCTCTGCTCCTGCTGGTGAATGGAGTTTGGACTGACTGCAGATTACAGCAGCCAAAATAACCTCTTTTAGCGTTTGCAGCTATTCCCAGTTAAACCTGGGAATTCTGCAGCCAAAATAGTGTTAGCAGTCACCCAGCTAAGAGCTGGGTTTTTTTCCCCCAATTACTGTTGAGTGGTGCATCGTAGCTCTTAGTGTGGAAACTTACACCCGGGAATTTGGCACCAATCTTCTTATGGGTTCTGATCTCATGAATTTGAAGAATAAAATCCACAGACAATCACAGAATAGAAGAATAAAGGGGGAGTACCTGGAAGTACAATACCGTCTTATATGTGTAAGGCCAGGGCTTGTATTGGTTTGGGGTATGAGCCTTGATTAAGATTTATGTGAAGCAGGCATTGAGAAAAGCACCAACATCATTGGTTAAACCCTACGTAAAATAAGCATTAAAATCAACCACCAAAATCGCTGATTAAAATCTATGCAAAGCAGGTACAAATCTTTCCTAGTCCCATCTGTGTCCACCCCCACTTCTTCGATTTCTGGCCTCTGGGACAAAAGAGTTACTCCCAGAGGTGAGCCTCATAGCCTTTTGCATTTGAAGGCCCTGAGTATGCCTGTTAATCTCTCTCTACCAGCTAGCTTCTAGGTATTGTTGAATGGGCCCATTATCCTAACTACCTAGTCATTTTACTCTCTTAATTTCTATCAGTATAATTTATTAATTTTTATCAATGCATTATAATAATTTATAGTGCATTATAATAATTTATAATAGTGAGATTCACTGTGAAGTTTTTATACATGCACCTACTAACAAAATTTGATCTAAAGCATAGTATACATGCATCTAATCTCAATTTTTCAAAACTGAGAAAAAGACAAAGAAAACAATAGTAATTTAAACCATAGGTGAGACTTAGTCAATTGGAAAATAGAGAGCAGGCCTTCTGTACTCTAATCCCTCTATCATTTACTAATCTCAGATTATAACCATTTTATTTCTTAATTCTCATTTAAAGTAGATATTCTGTAAATAGCCCAACCACAAAATACTGCACCTATAGTCAGTGCAACAGTGAATTTGCGTTCTAAATTGTTCAAATGACCTGTTTGATTAAGACATAACAGTAGGGTCAAAAATTTATTTTTTTTTTGATATGATACTTCCTTTTTTTTTAATGTGATGCTGAGCATCAAACCCAGTGCCTTACATATGGTAGGCAAGTGCTATACCACTGAGCTACAACCCCAGCTCAATAATGTATTTTTGATCCAGTGGCTGCTCATCTAAACAATACAGTGGCTGCTCATCTAAACAATATGAAATGGTATCACTGGAATTTTAATTAGGGAAATAGAAATTAAGTTACATGGGAGAAGTTCTAAAAAATACCGTGGCAAGAAAAATAAAGTTACTGGTAATATAATGTTGATAAACTGTGATTTGTACCATTATTCAACATGAGTAACACTAAGCATGTGTCAGTATTTCATCATTTCAACCCTGGATTAATCTACACTAAAGGAGACCATTTACCATTCCCCATTGTTTGTTCTAATGAATTAAATAATTAAATGCTTAGAGGTCATAGAGGCAGAGGAGCTGAGTCTCAAGCGCAGATTTATGGGGACTCATCTAAACTTCAAATCACTGTTTTTTTTAAGGCTCTATAAAACATGCTTATGGAGTATGGGAAAAGCATTTAGGATCTTTTTATAGCAAAAAAAAAAAAAAGCACACATATTGTCAAGGCATAAACAATATTCCAGCAACCCAATTTTAAATGAGAACATGTCCATGCATAACATAGCTACAGTAGTACATCATAAAAGCAATTTATGTGACAAGAAGTTATTTTATGTTCTAATTTTCCCCATTTAAATGTTGATTGTTCCCCTAAATCACAGCTTTTAACAGCAAGTCTAGAAACTACTGTAAATATGCTTACTCCCTTTAGATCTTACATGAAAAATGGAAATACTTTAAGGTTTAGAAGAAATTTTTTGTAGAAATAAAATAAAATTTGGTAATAAAACTACTAAATAAATTACCCAAATATGACAATGTTCCTGGACTTTCTTAACCTTCTCTTTATTACACAATCCATATTACTACCCAAGGGAATACAATACATTTCTATCATCAGAGTTTCTGATACTTTCATGACTTAACCAAATCATAAATAATTCTGAGCACCACACCTTGGTAGTGTGCCAGTTTCCCCTAGATCTAGGTCATATAAT
The DNA here is from genome assembly GCA_004027875.1 of Aplodontia rufa. Lineage (NCBI taxonomy): Eukaryota > Metazoa > Chordata > Mammalia > Rodentia > Aplodontiidae > Aplodontia > Aplodontia rufa. The sequence continues at coordinate 51,944 of PVKS010003889.1, forward strand.
TACTTATAGTTCTTAAAATGTCCTCAGAGGGATTAGAGCAGTGGTTCAGTGGTTGGAGCACTTGCCTGGCATGCATGAGGACCTGGTTTCAGTCCCCAGCACCACACATACAACTAAACAATGGAGAAACAAAAACCAGATGAAAAAAAATAATATTCCTCTCTCTCTCTTTCTCTTAAAAAACAGTCTTTGGAAGATTATAGGCAATTTGCTCAAGTTTCCAAAAAAAAAATACAATACAAAAATGGATCAATATTATGTAGTGTTTTCACATCACTGGTTCAAACATCAACAGTGTTTGAAATTTCAAATGTTCTGTCTTTAGGTCCATGATAAAAATAATACATAAAAACATGGCTTAAATCTGCTCTGTTCTCTAAAATAATCATGATTTGAATTTTTTATTGGGGCATTAATGATGTTATTTATATATGTTCATTCACTGGTTTGCATTCAGTCTCTAGTATTTCTAAAAAGTTTACCTGTGCAAAAATATACCAATAGCCAACCTGAAATGAAAGGATAGAGTTTTGTTGGCAGTGCCTTTTGCTTTTTAAATTTTTGTCTAGTGAGTGTTTCCTTGTTTTTTAAGGAAAAAAATGTGATCTTTCTTCTCCATAAGCTGGCAGAATGAAACTATCACAGAAATTCCCCCTATATAAACACTAATGTACTTGTGAATTTCAGACAAACCAACCAGCCAAATAACGACTCCTTCAACTTTCAGAGAGGTTAACAGTCTGGTAAAGGAATCAAGGCACCTGCATAAATAGATGACCATGAGATGAACTTACCTCCTGTGAAATGGTCTTTAAAGAAGGCATAAAAGTGTTGAATGTCCTTTAATATCTTCATACATTTATTTTAGAATTAACGGCATATATTTTCTTATTAAGTATATATTGAGTACTTTAGAGTATTCTATGAATACAAAATGGAATTGATAATTATAGGAAATCTGGATATAGAACTTTTTCAACATCATATAACAATTTCTATATTATAAAGGTGATAAAAATTTAACATAAATTTCAATCAGCAGCATAAATAAAGAGTAGGTAGAATCTGTTCTTTTTTATCATTCCCATAGCTCCATAGAATTGGGCAAATATACTGTAGAATATACATAAAAATAATGGTGAACTAGGGAAACTTTGATTTATGTCTGTATTACTACCATTGATAGAATTGTGTACAATAGATATTTTAAATTAGGTACATTATAGAAATTCCAGAACTTTAGTATTATCAATTGATTCATAGAGTAGTTTCAACTTATCTCTTTCAAAAGCATCTTTCCTCCTAGTTGTTGACATATCACTTTATTCTTCAGTCATAGCAGTTATTTTAATGCCTTTTGGTATGGTGTTTGCAGTTCTCCCCTTCCCTACTAAATAAGAAGTATAACTATGGCAGAGGCCATGTGTTATTTCACTTTTATATTCACAACACTAAACCAGTTTTATGCACTGGAATAAGTACTGGATATTTATTGAACAGTTTATATTCCCTTATCTTATTCTTCTTAAAGTCCTGACTAAATGCAATTAATCAAAATTAGTGTTAATTGAGAGATATGATGTGATTTGGGAATAAATACTATGGAGAAATTAGCATCCACTTCTGTATATTTTATATAATAAATTCTAAAATTAAAATTAAGCATTTCAGTTGTATTTTTTGTGCTTATCTGCAATGACAATTTCAACATCACCCAATGCTGCTTAAGTAGGTTTTTTTCTTTCTTTCCTGAAGATTGAAAAAGGAAGAAAATTTGTTTGTGGCTCATGAGAAACAACTGATGCTTCGTAAACGCACTGAAGATTTGTAACAGATATTTTTAAAATCAAATTTTAAATTATGCAGCATTTCCTAATGATATAAATTCTTAAATATATTTTTAAAAGTATTTGCTTCAGGGCTGGAGTGGTGGCTCAGCAGTTTCAGCGCTTGCCTGGCAAGCACGAGGACCCGGGTTCAAACCCCGCTCAGTACACAACTGAGTGTTGGAACAACTAAGTCCATGTGAAAAACTAAATAAAGTTGTTTCTCTCTTTCTCTCTCTCACTGTCCTTCTCTCTTTAAAAAAAAAAAAGTATTTGCTTCTATTGCAATGAAGACTTGATTGAATCTCAGCATGTGAAGGCTCAGTATATAGTAAATTCCCAGACAGGATTTTCCATCCATAAACAAATATATGAGCCTTGCACATCTTTATATTTACTGACAAAAATATTTACCAAAAGGAAAGGCATATAAATAATTTCTGCTGTATCTCAAAATGCTAATACTTTCAATAGAGTATTGCATGAAGTATTTATTTGGCATTTCTTCAGACTGCAGTACACTTTAAATCATGATAGACTTCAGCCTAAGAGTCTCAAAAATAAGCTCCATGATTTTAGAAACACATATTGTAGACTACATTTAACTTTTTATGGTTAGAATTTGTCACTTTTTGTACACATGTATAGGTGTGCATACCAAACAAAGATCTTTTGGGTATGTTAAGCTTTCTTCAATGTATCCCCTTTAAATTCTACTAGAATCTTTTACAACTAATAAAATCACTATAACCATGTTACAAAGAGCTAAGAAAACTGGGTTCATTATAAAGGATATCTTCTCATGGTATTCTGTATATCATCTCCATAAAACTTTAAATAATTTGTACTGTATTTCCTTCTTGGGGAACGAAGATTTGTGTAGAAATATTTTTGACATATTTTGGAAATAGTCAAAGATGGAAAAAAATTTGAAAGGAAGAGTTAAAGAAAATGAGTGCACGGAAATTAAAGGAAGTGAACTTGTACTTAACTCTTCCTAGAGGAGTTCACTGGAGTGAAATGCATGTGATTTATTTATTGATTGATTTAGGCAACTGGGGATTGAATCCAGGGGCACTTTGCCACTAAGCTATCAGACCAAGTCCTTTTTATTTTTGAGACAGGGTCTTGCTAGGTTGCTGAGGCTGGCCTTGAACTGGCTATCTTCCTGTCCCAGACTACCAAGTCACTGGAAATACAGGTGTGCACCACTGTACCTGGTAAATACATATATTTATAAGTTAAAAGAAAAGAAATAAAAAGTTTGCCTATGTGAACATCCAATGAAGGAAGTCTTTGCCAAGTGGATCAGAGTTAAAATTTACATAGGTCCTAAGCAGATAGGCTTGTTGGATGAGAATGTGAATGAGTGAATCTAATAGACTAAACTTTCTGTGCACAGTGATATTGTCACATCCTTCATCTCAATTCGCTGGATTATGAACCCTGCTGTAAAACATTGCAGACTTTGTTGATTTGTTTTCACTTTTTTAATATTTTAGACTTCTGACATATACGCAGCTTTATTCTAATAAAAATGTATTTTGCAATTAGCATAAGACTATTTTTCTTCAGTCGTTTTTTATATTTCACATATAAACTGAAAGCTGCTTATTTTATCATTTAAATTAATACAGAAACTATATCAAAAAAGAATGTAAATGTAATCATTTCTAATTTGTTAGCTTTGAAATATAACTTTGTATACATAGAAAACAATAAGAAATGAAAAAATGGCAATGATAAATATCCACAGTTCTTAAATCTGCTACAGTGCATTAACAAAATCTGAACATAACACTCAGGAAACTATTTATTGCTGGATGCATAAAATAGACTTGAGTTATTACAGAACTGTGGTTCAGAGAATAGTCTCAAAACTCTGGTCTTCAGGAAGTCATATAACCACTTTTGACTCTCTTCATCTGTAAAGTAGACAATGATAGCATTTACTCCATCTGTACGTTGTAAATAGCATATCAACAATTTCTTTCATGTATGCAGTTAAACTGATATTGAACAAAAAATATTTCCGTAGTATCTCCTATTAAATTACTGCTTGTGATTGACACATAATAATTGATGCTGTAATATTATCTGACTCAATCAACTGAGAGAAAGTAATGGAGCTTTACTTAGTACTTACTGATGGAATGATAAAAAAAATCTCTTCCAATCTTTACTTTCTTATTTCTACTTATTAAGATTTATGGCATTGGAAATAGGAGAAAAACAAGCATACAAACTTGTTGCTAAACATATCCATGAAACCATTTAAGTAGAGAGTTTTTGTGTCTGAAGAGTAATAAGCTTTTGATATACAGGAGAATAAATAATTAACTTTACAATTGTAGAACTGAAGGTTCTTACAGGACAGAAACTGTTCTAGGAGATTGATAATGTATGAAAAGTACAAGAAAATGGGCTCAAGTGAAGTGAAAAATTACCATAAAGTTCTTGATATATAATATTTTAGTATAGCAAACTATGGTATGAATATTTAGATTAGAAGAAGTCTTAAGGGTAATGAAATCCAATTCCACAGCAGTGGGTTAAAACTGGACCTACATGTACTAATGAAATAAATACTGGATGTCTTTTTATTTTATTTTATTTTTATTGATGGATTGAGTTGTTGTACAATCCTAAATGAATGCAAAGGAACAATATGATATGCATTTGCTCCTCAGCTGGATGCCTGTTTAAAACTGAATACTGTGTTGTTCAGTTTTATGTGTAAAATTAGGTGCCACTATTGAAAAATAGTTTGATAAAATTAAATAAAATCATAAGTTAATAGCTAATGGAAATGATGATGATACATTCATATTTCTTAGAATCTGAACAAAATCTGGGTAATAATAAACACTTTTGCTTTTTAAATATTTCATAATGAAAAAATAAATGTATGCCAAATCCATAGACATGTCAACATAGAATCCTATAATTTTACTTAAACTTGCATCCACTTCATTGCATTCAATGAGACACTGGGGGATTTGTGATTCTAGCATTTCCAACCAAGAAAGGTAAGACTCTAGGGAAATCAACATTTTAATTTTTAAAATTTTCATATTATGATAAATAAATAATGACAATGTTAAGAAGATGAAGACATATTGGCAAGCACTGGACTTAACAAAACCCACTGATGAATATTATTTGAAACTGGAGATTTTAAAGAAAATCCAGAGAATACTAACATATATAGGAAACATCTGTATGCAGATATCACTATGAAATAGAAGTCATTATAAATGAATATGTAGTATCAGAAGGAGTTACTTGCATATAATTTCAGTGTATAAAATTTTATGATTAACTTACATGGTAAAGTTGCATTAGATTCAATAATGTTTTTACTTAAAACAGTTATGAAAATAATGTACCAGCTAAATACATTCTTAACTAAATATTCTAATTTTATTCAGGAAGGATATGCAATTTTTGGTTTCTCTACACTTTTTATCACAAATATTTTGGTGGATACTACGATATAACTTTTCTTAAAGAGAGAAAGAGTGAGAGGTAGAGAGGGAGAAAAATTGATTTTATTTATTTTTTTCATCCAGTTTTGGTTTTTCTGATAATTGTGTATGTGGTGCTTGGATTTGAACCTGGTCCATGCGCATGGCAGGTAAGCATTCTACCATTGAACCACATCTCCAGCCCTACGTTATTTTTGTTGCCTAGAAAAAAAAATCAGTAATTTATTTGCTTAAAACTTAAATTATTCTGAGTTTGTTGGAATATACTATATAAATATATGTTATATATGCTGCTATATATCTATAGATATTTCCAGATATGTAAGCATGTTCATGTGAAATTATATTTCTTGTTTTATAGTATTTAATGAGAAAAATATATAAGATGTTCTACAATAAAAGTAACTATTTAGATTACAATATTTTGTAAGTTAACCTGGACTGTATGTTACCTCTTTCTCATTCTGTCAGATGAAGTTGAATCTTCAATTAAATGATACAGCCTAAGATATATCATAAAAACAAATCTCGTCAGTCTTTAAAACAAAATAAGAAAATCTTTTTACATGTAACGTATATACAATTAAAATCACCCACACTATCTTGGTTCATTTCCCCTTTCCCAGAACATTTAAGGTCAGAGTTGATCAGGCTATATGTCATATAGTTCCTTGAAGACATCTGCTGCACTCTTCACCATTTTCTCTAAATTCCAAGTATCCTAATAAAGATACCTATTTTCTAAAATATTGTGCAATGCCATTTCATTAATTGGAATATCTACTTGATGTGCCTTATGATGATTCATTCAGAGACAGATTTAAATAGCAACTATTTATATGTTAATTAATAGTGACATGCAGATCCCTGTGATTAGATCATGCACATAGCCTATTGAGCATATTGCTATTTTTTATTTTCCTTTCACATGAAGAGGAAAAGCTGTCCTCTCTAGCCCCATTTTTGTATGGTTATGCAAATGAATTCTGTCTCTATGTCGTATTAATGAGAGACATCTTCATTATTAAGACTAACTCTTAAGGGAAAATAGAAAATGCTTATTTATCACCATAATGATTTTATTTTGTGACAAGAAACTACCCTTAGAACTGGATGGTAGGAACGGGAAAGATTGAATAATTTGAAATTAAAAGAGGACCAATCTAAAGGACCAAATTTAAGCATTTGTTCAACTCACCAAAGAACACAATTTGGTAGCTACAGACACTATTAAACTAAGTACTAGGGGCTGATCACAGTTAATGCCTCTTTACTGAATATATATTGAAGAACTACTACGGATAATCTTTATGCTTGTAATGGTAAAAGGAAAACAGAGGTGATATCGATATCTGACATTCTTGCAAGAGTTTTCTATAAATTATGAAGTGCTTCAGTTCTATGGGACTAGGTATTTGAAAATTATACTACAAATCACTCTATAATTTAGTGACTTAATATGATGCCTACATGTTTGGATCAGAATTTTGAGCAGAGTCAACAATTTCACTTAGGCTGATCTAGGATATTTTGTTGGTTTCGACTGTGTCCACTCATGCTTTTGAGTTCTCTTGCTGCTTCTGTTTCTGAGTTAATTCTCTTTCTGGAGGTTGACTTGTGGTCAACTGAGATGATGAGTGTGACTCAGCCACATGCCCCTGTCGTCTGATAGGCTTTGCCAGCTATCTCTACAAGCTTAAAGTGTAGAGGGTCAAAGAGCATAGAGAGAAGTAAAATACCAATGGGGCACGTTTTCAGTAATCTGTTTATACCAAGAAACTTTGATATAATACTACTTGTCAGCATAATGATTATGACAAGATTAAAGTTGTCATGAATATATAGAATGTGAATAAATGAAAAATAACAACTATACCTATCACAATGTATATCTGGAACCCCAGTGACATACTTCTCTCACATTGTAAAGCATGTTTCTTTCTTACCAGAATCTTTGGAGATCTCATGAATTATGAAGTCACCCTGGATATTGATCTCAAAATTCAAGACTAAATAATCTACAGGCATATTTATTGGGAATATTTGGGTATAGTTTCTCTTGAGGTAGAAATCTATGAAATAAAAAGTGGAATCACATCCTCCTCAGACTCAACACCTGATATTGAAATAGAAGTAGGATAATCACAAACGATTTCTCAGTTCAAAGGAAGAAAAACAGAGGCACATAAAATCCATTGTTATAAAACTTTTCAGAAGTCTAGAATGGTGTTTGTTGCCAAACCCCTTACGTTGGGGGCAGGGGATGATTTTTTGTGGAGAACCAGTTCTGCTACCTGGGAATGACTTCCAGTCTACTATTGTCCATTGTTCTTTGGCTTTTCCATCGGAACTCTGAAATTCACCCACTTAACACATTTTTATTTTTATGTAAAAGATCATCTGTTCTAGCAGCATAGTAAGTTTTCTTAGCCCAGATTTCTTCTGCAACTTAAGCAATTACAATCCCTATATTTATGTGGTTATTTGCTAGTGCAACACACTTAAACATTTGTGAAGTTTCTATTCATCAGACTACAGTCCACTATAATAAACAAAATATACAGCAACAGTTTTTTTCAGGTAGGCCTCACTCCACTCTGAGTACTTTGGGCTTCTGTGTACAAACATCATAAAAGCTTTAGAATACCTTTTGGCTGACACAATGGTCCTCAACTGAGAGTGATTTTCTCAGTTCAGGAGATATTCAACAGCATCTGGAAACACATTTAGTTGTCACAATTTGGATAAAGACAGTGTTCTGGCATCTTGTGGGAGAAAGCCAGGGATATTCCTACATAAGTTTCAATGTGCAAGTAACCATCCATATCAAAGAATTATCTGGTCCCAATATCAGTGGTGCTGAGGCTAAACACTGTCTAAAATACTTTAGAAGTTTTAACCTCATTTTGCCTGGAAATTCTTTTTGGCCTCATTGTTTGAAATCATTTGTAGTCTGGGGAGAACGGAAGTGAGAACTAGTTTTATTTTATAATCCAAGAAGTTCTTTTTCTTTGAATACCATCTAAATTCAGCTTACACATTAAACTGCTTCCTCTTTAACTCAACTACCTGTTATAGTATCATTTTATGTAATTAGGAGTAAATAATTCATATTTTCAGCATTCTTTCAAATCAGATCCAAAAGTTATACATACATATTCAAGATTCTAAAATATCACAGGTGACAGTATGGCTTTTGTTAAAGCCCCCAAAAGTTGTCATTTTCTATCCTACAATAAAAATTTCCTCGCTAATTCTTTCATGGTTTACTAAGTTTTCTCATTGTTTTATTTTTTTCAGATTTTGTTAACAATTTCCTTGCCGTCCACATGGCTCCAAAGTCAGTGCTACATGTTTTATGCTTTTATCTCAGCTGTGCTTTTTTCTACACATAATAAACCACATCAAGTTTTAGTGGCAGAAAAATACAAACATGCGTTTAGCACACAATTCCATGGGTCTTCAGCTTGGCTTGGATGCAGCTAGATCATGTTTCTGCTGGTATTGGATGTGTTTTCTCATGCATCTGTGGTCAGATGCTGCTCATTGGGGCACCTCTTCTTTTCAGGTGTGACTGCCTGTCAGCTTGGGCCATAGGGTTGAATGGGCCATATGTTCTTCAATATTTAGCAGGCTATTCCAGGAGCAGCAACAGAGAAGCTCTTTCAAATCTATGCTCCTTTGCTATGTTTAGTGTCGTGACCCATTGTCCAAAAGGCTAAGAAAAACTACATGGCCATGCCGAGATTCAGTTTAAGAGATTATCCAAGGTAATTGTCAAAGGAATGAATGAAATATTTGTTTCATCATGTCATAATCAGCCACAGAGATTTAAGAGGGTTTTTTGGTTTGTTTTTCTTCTTTAAAAAGGTCTTTATCTAATAGTATCAATAAAGAATATTAGATATTACATTAATTCCTTTAATAATAAAAGTAATACTTTGAAAAAATTGTACAGAGTATTTTCATTTACCAAATCAACATAGCAGCTAGAAAAATTGCAGGCAAATAAGTAGTTTAAGAATACATTACATATGATTCCATTGCACAATCAATTTATAATATGATAATGCCCAATGAGAACTTAAAACATGTAATCTCCAAATAGTTTTGAAAAGAAATTAGCATCAGAATTTACTAGCCTATTTCCTGGATTCTACATCCATTCCTAAACCCCTTATGTATTGTTGTAGTAGTCTTTATAGTACTATGAAAGTGAATTTAAGAGTTCCCTGTTATTATGTACCTAAGATAAGAAAAGTCAACAGATGAAAACAACTTCCTTTAATTCCCTTTTCAAAATATCTGCATTGTTTTCATAGAGAACCTTGGATTGACTTGTTCCCTATTCTCCTTTTATGTTTTAACACTTCAAGATTTAAATGATAGATCTTTCCCAACAAAACAGTCACTGTATTTTTAAACTAGCCTTCTCTACAGATATATATATTTGGCACTGAAATTTCAAAAAAAAATAATACTAATTACCGAAGAGGTCAATTTGACTACCATTTTAAATTCTCCTGCATGTTGTCCAAGGTTTTGGAGATATGAGAGCTAGGAATTCAACCAATACTTTGTTTTCTTTGCAGTGCTAGGGAAGGAACTCAGACCCTCTCACATGCCAGGCAAGAACTCTACCACTGAACTCTAGCCCAGCCCCTCAAACAATATCTCTTTTTTTTTTTTGTTAGAGAGAGGGAAAGAGAGAGAGACAGACAGTGAGAGAGAGAAAGAAAAAATCAATCATTTTTATTCAGTTTTTCATGTGAACACTTCATTGTGTACGTGGCGCTGAGGTTTAAACCTGCATCCTTGTGCATGCCAGGCAAGTGCTGTAACTGATGAGCCACTGCTCCAGCCCCTCAAACAACACTCTTAAACAAATAAAGATGGTCATAAAAATCACTTCTTGCGACTGCACTTCTAGATATAGGAATATTATGAAACCTACATACCTTATTAGTTTCGAATATACAACTTTGTCACACAAATATTAGATATTTAGGGGCCTGTTTTATTGCTTTTAATAACAATCATGTCAATTAGAAAATTTTAGTTTTAGATTTTTTTATTTTCTAGCTTTGCTTTTGATGATCCAATCATACTAAAAAAAATAAGGAATGAAGTCATATTCCAGAAATGTTTTCTCATTTCTTACTTGATTGATAAACAAACTAAGATCCATAGATTTGTATAACATTGGAAGCTGAAAGAAACTAATATTAAGGTAAATTCTTAAACATGTCTAAAATCTAAAACATTACTTTAGAACCAGATAAATTGACAACCACTTTTAAACATTTTCCTTATAATTGAATAAGAAAATACCCAAAATCACCTTTAAAACTGGATTACTTTTCTTTATTTTACTACTGTATTTTACTGTGTCTTTGGAACAGGTACAGTATTTAAATATGATGACATTGAGCTCTTATTTTATTAATATAAATGCTAAACTTGCAACTAAATGCACATTGATGACTTTAAATGAAATTAAGAATTGAATGAATATTTGAAGTAAGAGATTTAATCTCCAGATAATGCAACAAATAATTCCTGAGTATATAAATGGTAGCAGTCATAATGATAGCACAATAGCAGAATGCTTGCATAATTAAATAAGCAAATATACAAATATATTAAATACTTTTTAAAAACTGCATTGACAATCCTGGAGTTAATTAAGATTTCATTGTAGTAAATGTATTACTTTATCCATATTTTTATGCAACAAATCCACTGGATGGCAGACACACCAAATAAGTCAGGTGAGAATTTTTTAATGATTCATAAAATTCATGACATAGTATGATATAAGGTGACTTTAGCTAATCTCAAACATCATTGAAATGGAAATGATTAATGAGCAGTGGGTATCATGACTCTCCCACTGGGAATAATAAACAGGACCCCACCATCACTATATCCAAGGAGGCATTGATCATATCTGGTTAACTTAGATACAAATTCATGCCAGCTCCAGATTCATTGCAGTTTTATAGAAATATAAATATTTTCAAATGGCACAATGTCTCCAACAAGGAACATGAAAACACAAACCAATTTTTATTACCAGCAAATGCTGAAGGACCAAAAGTACTTCACAGGCTGCTGAAAGATGGCACAAATGATCATTGAACTCTTTTAATCATACTAGCTCCATTAAAATCTCATTGAATTTACTGTATTTATAGTGTAAAGTATTTACTTATACATCTATCTGAACTATTTCTTCTGGATCTAAGAGAGTCTATATTACCTCATTATGAGCAATTCTAGTTAGGTAGCATTCTTAGAAGTTTTATCCAGTAATGCACTTTTAGTCACAACTCAATTCCTGAAACAACATCAAAAGGAAGAATTATATCAATAGCTACTTTCAATTCTTTCTTCATAACATATTAAGCTCCCAGAGCTTCTCAACTCAGGATCATGGAGTCAAGATGATGATAAATTCTAATAGCAATTGTTGAGACATAACATTAGAAATAACATCACAAGGTGCAATTTTGCATGTTCAGAAATCAGCCTCCAAATTGCATGGGCACCATTTGGAGCATATATCAACAGAATCCCTGACAAAGCTATATCATCACAATAACACTTTGAGCAGATAGAAGTCACGGAATCTTTAGCATATATATAAATAATAATCAGACTTGGCATCACTAAAGCCAACTGCACTTGGAAAGCATGAAACCTGCATCATGGTGCAGAAACCTTGAACACTATCTACCTGGATGCTTGGATGTTGAGTTTATGTTTTGTTTTATAGCAAAAATACATTAAAGCCAATCCATCTTGTATCTTTGAATTACTGAACAAAAAGATGGGTTGAATTTCAAAGAAATCAGTGTTTTTTAAACTTTTACCCACTGTTGTGTTAAAAGATTCTAGTGAAAAACGAAATGATTATTCTGTTACCAGAAAGCATGGTTGGTCATTGTTATGGTTTAGATATGAGTGTCTCCAAAAACCTTCATGTCAGGTAACACTAGAACATTCAGAGGTAAAATGATTGGGTTATGAGATCCTTAACCTAATCAGTGCTTAATCTACCCATAGGGATTAACTGGGTAGCAATTGCAGGCAGGTAAAGTGTGGCTGGAGGAGGAAGGTCACGGGGGAGGGTATGTTTTGGGGGGTTATTTTTGTTCCTGGTGAGTGAGAGCTCTCCTTCTCTCTGCTTCCTGATAGCCATTTCCTGATCCTCTTTCTTTTATCACACTCCTCTGGCATCATGTTCTGCCTCACTTAGGGCCCAGAACAATGGGGTCAGCCAGCCCCTGAAATCATTAATGCCAAATAAACTTTAACTCCTCTAAAATTGTTCTTGTCAGGTCTTTCTGTCACATTGGAGGAAAAAACTGACTAAAGCAGTCATTCTATTAAAACCACAAGAAATTTCAGGTGTAACAGTGTTAGTTTTTCATCACTGTGACCAAAGTACTTGACAAGAAAAACTTAGAGAAGGAAAGCTTTATTTTGGCTCATGGTTTTAGAGGATTCTGATCATGGTCAGCTGACTCCAAGGAGGAAATACCATGGCAGAAGAATATGGCACAGAAGAGCTGCTTAGCACATGGCAGCTGAAAAAGAAAGAGAGAAAATAAACAATAGAGAGAGAGAGAGAGAGAAGAGAGAAGATACAGTCCCTAAAGTTACATCCTCATTGACCTACTACTTCCAGCAACAACCCACTTTCCGACAGTTATCATCCAGTAGTCTACTCAAATTACTAATCCATCAGACAAATTAACCCACTGATGAGGCTACAGTCCTCATAACCCAATTATTTCCTAGAAGTCCCACCTCTGAACTTTGTAGCATTGGAGACCATGCTTGCAACACATGAGCTTTTAGGGGAACATCTCAGAATCAAACCATAACAGAGAGTTAACCCAAATTGCGCTCTTCATCGCCCACTGCTGTTACTCCTCACACACTCATTACCAGTTCATCTTACATTCCAACTATAGTTTCTGTTTCCTGAACATTTCTCATTATGTCTTGCATGATTGCATGTGATTAGTTTTTATATACATATTTTTGTGACCATATTGAAGGACTCACGTGGGCTAGGCAAAGTGCTAAGTGCTCAAGCAAAACTGACAAAATCGGAAATCAATTTAACATCATTGGGCTTAAAACCTAATGGAAATGTTTTGATATTTTTGCATTCAATTTTTTTCCTAGCCTATTTCCTTTATTTCTGCCTGACAACTAACTCATCTTGAAACTCAGGTCAAGAACATCTCCTCTTTGAAGTACTCTTATATCATTCTGTAAGAAAAATAAAACTTCCTTTCTTACATATTCTTTTTTCCTTGCATGTTCTTATTAACTCTAGCACATGCCTCTCTTGTACATTTTCCAACATTGTAGAGAAAATATGAATTTATATTCAATCTCTGTCTTTACCACACTACAAACTCTCAAAAGACAAGAACTGTTGGCTTATTCATTGACTGCCTATGCCCACATCTCATATTGACAACATCAATAATTTTATTGGATGAATGAGTGAATGAAAGGATAAATTAAAAATATGTAGGTTTCTGTAAAATTATACATTTTCTTTGCTAATGGATACTAACTTTGTGTTCTGACCTTGGAATAGGCAAGATATTTCTAAAAAAATTTAAACAGTGAAAAACTAACAAAAAGAGATTTGATCACAGGGAAATGGTATTAGTTATCTATTGTATTATACCAAATCACCAGAAACTTTGCAGATTAACACAACATTCGTTTGTTATTTCAGTTTTCAAGATTCAAGAGTTGAGACCTTAGTAATACCTCTGCTCAAAATCTCACAAGGCTATAATCAAGTTGTCCTATTGGGTACTCTCTGAATTTCAGAATCCTCTTTAGAGTCCATACAGTTGCTGGCATAATTCAATTTCATTTGGCTGTGTGATGTAGGTCCTCATTTTCTTACTGAGTACTCTCTCAGATCTCAGGTACAAACAGGTACCTCTCCAAGTGGCCTGTTTTCAGAAGCCGCATTACAACATGGCCACTCACCTCTTCCATGCCAAAGGGAAGCTCTCACTAAGAGTCTTATATAATGCAACATTATCCCACTTATGTTTCCTTATTCTATTATGAGGGCACTATATGAAGGTGTGCATTCTTGAAGGTTACCTTAAAAAGGATGTATGCCACAAACTTTGTAAAAAAATTTGAAAGAGGGAACAAATAAAATAAAAATATATAATTATTAGGAAAACCCAATATGACAAATATTTAAAATATTCAACTTAAATCTCACTACCAATAAATTAATACAAGAATATCAATTATGGATCACTCTATTTTTTTCTGGATTTTTTCCTATGTTTTTTTTCTTTTTTTTTTTTTATTAAATGGATATAGAGTTACAAACGAGGGGGAAACATTATCAAACATTCAAGAACGAATGTATATATACTTAGTTATCCAGGGCTAATGCCATATCATGGATGGCCAGCTTGGGTTCCCCATGTTGCTGTTTCTCCCAGAAGAACTCCTGAATTAAATGGATATCTCGTGGAGGATAGAGGTCTCCTTCTGAGATGATTCACCCCTATTCCTACCCTCCAGTCTCCTACGTGCTCTTCCTACACCCTCCCCCCGTCCCTCACCCTACACCTCCAAGTATCCTAGTCAGTCATTTCCCTGTTGTGTTGAGAATCATACAATTTGCAGATATTATTAGCTTAGCCATCTAACTTACTCTATTTTTTAATCAATAAATTTCCTTGAATTTTCATCGTAGCGCAATGGTCAGTGCTTCTGAGAGAAGATATGTAAGCTGAATGCTACCAGATACTCACTGTGGTAGTGCTTCCTTAATGGGAAGTTGAGGTTAAAAAATATGAAAATAATGATCTGGGTTTTTTGTTTTCATTTACCTATGAGCAATCTGCAATGAATAAGAAGAACATGTGGAAATCCTTTATGAGTATAAAGCTGTTTCACAGTCTGTTCAGTTGCTTGAACAATCTTCAAGGCTATTATAACTAATAATTTTCAAAAGGGGACTTTCTACATCCAAGAAATGGGAAGTGAATTTTTTTGATGTTGTAAATATAACAGAATCTGAGCTCCACTCTTGCCAGCTGCAACAAGATAGAGCAAAATGAGTAGTACACAGTATTCCAAAGAGACGGGGCCTTGGGAAACTGAAGTCATCTTGAATTAGGACATGATGTATACAGACCCAAGTAAGACAAGATTGGAAGTAGATCAATTCTGGCAGGAACTGAGTAAAACATCCAATGCCCTCATTCAACAATTACAAAATCTTGAGGAATCTGTTATGTATTTCTAAAATGCTTTCATCATTTCTTGCACACTGAATGATTCTCTTCACATTAATCTTAGATTACTTTAATTGTCACCTATTAGACTTCTTGACTCCAAATTTACTCACCTCCAGAACTCTAGCAGAAAAAAATTTGGTATCCTTCTCAACTAATTTCTGCACATAATCTGAAAATTTTAAAGTGTGCATGAGTGTGTAATAATGTATTCCCAGTTCTTCAATTAATTTTCCACCATTCTCCTCCTTTGATCCATCTCCATTACTGTCTGCTAACTTCTGCAACCATCTGTTGTTCTTGGAGTAAAAACATCTTTTCCTATTAAGCCTTTTGACACTCTGCCATCAACATGATATTGTCCACTCACTCTACTTTTTCCCTAAATATCTCTTGCTCTTCCTTCTGATGTAGCTTCAGTCTGCCTATCTCATGACTCTCTCTTCTAACACCCTCATATATATATATCAGATATGTACACATCATGATCATCTCAATATACTATTAATGTCCCTTTAGGCTATCCTGAGAGTTCTGTGGGGCAACACTATTCTTTTTGGCTTCATTTCTCTAAGCCAGTGTTAGCACTTACCAAATTTTTAACAAATACATGACAAATTAATGAAGGGCCTTGCTAGTAATATGCTATCCTTAATGTCTTAGCAGTTTAAGGACCTGCCTAAAACTGTGCATAAAATAATAAATGATTGCAGACCTCAGAGAATAGAGTCAGTGTCTCCTCCCAAGAAGCTGAATGGGTACTTAGGTTGACAGATTTAGAGTAGGCACTAAAACTTCTAGAACAGCCACAGCTAGAGAGCTGGGAAGGAGAAGGAAAACCTGGGGCACAGCTCAGCTAAGATTTTACAGCTCATTTTATCATAGATAGCCTAGGAAGGCATACCCCTATGAGACCCTGCTTATAGTTCTTTCCATCCGTAAAATCATCATCCTACCTTTATGGCTCTCTCCCCAGGGGAAGTCTTATAAGGGTTCATGTGTTCATCTGTGTAAAGTGTGTATTGGCATTACCTGAATGAAGACTCTCTATGAATGCAAAGCATGTTTTGTCATTAGTCCAGATGCCCTGCCACAGTCCAATATATTTGAGGCTGTGCTACCAAACAGCTGCCGGCACCCACCAAGAGCAGCTGGTTCCATTTCCTGTTGGCAAGGGCTGCATTAGCAGTAAAACAGCTAATGCATTTTAGATGGCCTCATGATTATAGCTTTTATTGTTACCCCAGGTAATTGAGTTAATAAATTTAATTGCCAGTGATGACACTTCCTCCCACCCACCTCTACTCCTTAACTTCGTTCCCACCTCCTCTTTGTCTCTCTAAAAAAAAAAAAAAAAAAGTGCAGAGAAACCATTAATAAGAATATGCATCTAATGGGACAGGTGACCTCACAAAACACTTCTGAATGACTTCAAAATGTCACTAGGCCCACCCCAGTTTGTTTATAGCAGCATGTGGTGCCATGACTCACATTTACTACCCTTTTCCTTTCAAGCTAATTTATAGAACTGTCCACACTACATCGAGCAATATCCAGAGTATATAGTGTATTGCCACAAAGATTTCCAAAGTAATATTTATAGTTGCATAGGAGAATATGGGCACAGATTTCTAGATTTCTCACCTAATAATTCATATACTACATTGTAAATCACAGTGAAATATTACATATTACACAATAAAATAACAACAGAGAAGAGACAATTGAAAACTGAAATCTTCTCTTGGGAGACATTTTTAAGATCTTGCTTAAAGAAAAACAGATCCTGGATTGAAATACATATTTCTTTCAGGATGACAGTCTCCTGATGACTCTGGGCCTTTTGTTGTTTTTGTTACTCTTAGAAACTTCCCAGCATTATCATTGAGTAATATCATATGCCCACATCACTCTTTGTCTTCCCAAATTAAATATTTGATGGAAATATTGAAAAACAAAAGAAGTACCCTCATCTCTGCCTAATTAAGAGAGGTTGGTGGAGACTCAGGTATTTCATGTCACACTTTAATACATGCCAGTAAACGTGCATTATCCAGATTGCTTTTCTGCTTGACTCCAGTTCAGTGACCTCTTAAATCCCTCCTAATGATCTTCAGGCTTCTGTCTCCTGTCCCCTGTCTTTGTGTAGTTTACTGTTAGCATCCAAAATTTTGAATTTATATTCAAGTCCAATTTGGATGTGATATCAAAGAGGGCACCAGTTAGTAACTAATCAGTTATTCCATAGACTACATGCTTCACATATATTATCATATTTAAATCTCATGCCCTGTAAGGCAGTAGTTGTCAGCCGTGGGCAATTGTGCTCCCCAGGATACTTTTGGCAATGTCTGAAGGCATTTGTCCTCATTGTTGTTGTTGTTACTATTACAGTTAGGGAGGTACTACTGATATCCAATGAAGAGAGACTAGGGACACGGCTAAAATTCCGACAAAGCATAGGACAGCTTCCATCACAAAGAATTATCCATCCCCAAAAGTCAATAATTAAGAAACCCTACAATAAGATATTGTTCTCATTTTACAGAATATGAAGTAAAGGCTCAGAAGAGGAAAAAAGCTTGCCCAGATATCACTCAGATTCTTAAGGGTGGAGCATGAACTCAAGCCTAAGTTTATCTAGCTTCAAAATCCTGCCTCTAACAAGGCAGTCTGGCTACCAGGAATTCTGGAAACAAGAAAGGTACATGGAAGAGTTCAAGTAGAGGGGGGTACTTTAACAGCTAAGCCCCAAATCTACATAATGTAAATTTTCTACAAGTTCCTTAAAGGGAATTGTGGTGATAAGGGATTTTGTCTTTATCATCAGAGCTTCACATTAAGATAAAATTTCACATATTTTATTATTTCTTAGTGCTGTTTGCCATTCATAAGAAAAAATTGTGCATTATCAAATTTAATTTGAAAAGTAGAAGTTAACTTTGTTTAAATTCAAATATCCATTTTATGAAATGTGCAATCTTTTTTTTTCAGTTAAATCTAAATATTTTCAATAAATACCAATGTTTCATACATTTGTCAACTGATTTTTATAATTTATTTACATTAAAAAGCAAAGATTTTTAAAAATCCATATACTTTTCATTATTTTTGCAGTGTTTAAAGGCTATAATCAGTGTTACTAAATTTTTTTAAAAAATTCTATAGTGGGGCTGGAGCAGTTGCCCAGCAGTTACAGTGCTTACCTGGCATGCCTAAGGACATGGCTTAGAACTCTAGCACGACATACAAAAGGAAGTGTTGGAGCAAAAAAACAGCCACATGAAAAACTAAATAAAATTAATTCTCTCATTGTCCCTCTCTCTCTCTAATTTATATATAATCTATCTATCTATCTATCTATCTATCTATATCCTATTTGATTCTCTTTTAGAGTCAAGATATCTAAACTCTGGAATTTGATCTGAAAGGGAAGGTCATAATGGGAGTGTGGGTAGAGCAGGATTAAACCAATCTAGAGAGCAGCCTGGCTAAGAGGAACAGGGAGAGAGGAAAGCAAAGCACACCCAAATCAAAGACCAAGGACAACTCAGAATGAGGACCAGGAAACAGACCAGAGGACAACATCAAACAGGAGATGAAAATTAAGAACCAAATCCACAAAAAGGTAATTGCAGTCAGACAGAGGAATGTTCAGAAGAAAGGCAGATGGGACCATCGGTGGCCAGGACTGGGAGAATTCTAAAATACTGAAGCTAGAAAACCCTTGGAGTTGTTTTTGTTCTAAATGGAAAAACCGAGGCTCATTGTTATCTCATATTTTATCACCAATGAACAGCAGAGGTATAGTGTGAAGCCAGATCTCCTTCCTTCTAATCCAGTGCCTCAGACAGAGGAGGACAGAAGTTCTGAATAATTCACTGGATTTCTAAATTTACTAGGGAGAGACCTGGGCTACTTCCTTACATGCTGACATTTGTTAGGGGAATCTGCAACTCGACCCTCAGTTCCATAGCTGTGGTCATGTGAGTTGAGGCTTAATTGAGACTCTTCTGCAGGATTTTAACTCACTAACTACTCTTCATCTTTAACTGATACCTTGAATCCACATAGGGGATCTGTTCTTCTATCCTTTGTCTGAAGTCTCCCAATTCCTTTGGTAAAGGTCACAGCCTTTGCCAGTCCAGACATACTCTGCTGCCACCCAGAGGCAAAAATCATTACTCATTCAGTTACTCCAGTATTACTGATTAATGTGTTTGTGAACTCTTTGTTGCAACCAAATTTTCATTATCTGTAAAGCAAAATAGGTACAAAGATTTTATTAAAACTATTTTCAGTCATTAATGATGATCCTTGGTTCTCTATGAAGCCTCCAGTAAACAAAAAACCCAGGAATTTCTGTCCTATCACCAGGTACTTTCAAAACCATGAGATTTCAAAGAATTTCATAAGGTTATACATTCAAAACAGCTTCAAAGGGCCAGAATATAGCTCAGTGGTAGAGTGCTTGGTTATATGCGGGGGGCCCTAGGTTCAATTCCCAGAACTACACAAAATAACAAATCAATAAAATAACAGCTTCACTTGCTTTGTCTTCATATCCAGAATTAAAATGAATCTGAAAGAAAAAAAATCAACGCATTTCTATGCCCAGAATTTAGTGGAACAGTGGCATTTCCACAGAAATTGGCTACAAAATATCTTAACTGTCTGTTCTAAACCTACAAACTTTGCAAATTAAGAATATGGAAAAAGGGCTGGAGCAGTGACTCTGTGGTTAAGGTGCTTCCCCAGCATGCACGAATATGTGAGTTCAAACCCCAGCACCACTTACACAACAAAGTCTCGAAGCAATGAAAGCTTCATGAAAAATTAAATAAAATTGTTTCTCTTTTTCTCTGTCTCTCACTGTCCCTCTGTCTTTAAAAAAAAAAGAATATGGAAAAGAAATGTCACCAGATTTAATCAAGTTGCTGTTTACTAAGCCAATAAATTACTTCTGGAGCAATAGAAAAAGGCTAAGTTCAAGGGTAAATAAAAGCAAAGTCCTCTCTCTCCCCTTTCCTTCTCATTTTTAAATATATGGAGATATATATGATAATATATTTAAAGCATAGCATGGATGGCTGTGGGAGAAAATAGCTCAATTGGTTTGAGATTTTATATATATATTCACATCTACCTCTCTTCTTTGATATATGTCACAGGCAAGAAATAGAGAAAAATATTGAGATTTTCAAGTTATTTTTAATATTGAGTCACCACTTGTTTTCAATATTGTTCTTGAGACCCTAGCCAGAGCAATAAAACAAGAGAAGGAAATCAAAGGGATAATAATAGGAAGAGAGGAAGTCAAACTCTGCCTTTTAGCTGACAATATGATCCTCTATCTGGAAAATCTTAAAAACTTCATCAGAAAACTGCTTGAACTTATAAACAGATTTAGCAAAGTGACAGACTACAAGATCAATACCCATAAATCAATACCTTTCCTATACACTAACAATAATAAGGCAGAAGAAGAAATCAGGAAATCAGTCCCATTCACAATATCCTCGAAAAGAATAAAATACTTGGGAATGTCAGGAGATATCAAAGACCTGTACCATGAAAATTATTGGACATTGAAGAATGAAATCCAAGATGAACTGAGAAGATGGAAAAATGTCCCATGCTCTTGGTTAGACAGAATTAATATAATAAAAATGGCCATTCTGCCAAAAGCTCTAAAATAGATATAATGCAATCCCCATCAAAATACAATTATCATTCTTTATAGATACAGAAAAAGTAATTCTCAATTTCATTTGGAACAATAAGAAGCTCAGAATAGCCAAAACATTACTAAGCAAGAAAGACAAAACGGGTGATTTTGCTACACCAGATCTAAAACTACACTTTAGAGCTGTAGTAACAAAAACAGCACAGTACTGATATAAAAGTAGGAATGCAGATGAATGCAATAGAATAGAAGACCCTGAAACAAACCTACAAATCTTTAAGCATCTGATCTTTGACAAAGGAGGACAAAATATAACATGGAAGAGAGACAGCCTATTCAAGGAATGGTGCTGGACAAACTGGACAGCCACTTGCAGAAAGTTAAAATTAGACCCTTATCTTTCACCTTGCACGAAAATCAAATCAAAATGGATCAAGGAACTAGTAATTAAACCAGCTACTTTGCAACTGATGGAAGATAAATTAGGACCAACACTCCAGCATTTGGAAGTAGGCAAAGACTTTCTGAACATGTCTCCTAAAGTGAAAGAAGAAAAGTTAAAAATCAGTAAGTGAGATGTCATAAAGTGAAAAGACTTTTGCACAGCTAAGGAAATGATCAAAATTGTCAAGAGACTTCCTACATAATGGGAGAAAATCATGGCCTGTGATTCTTCTGACAGGGAACTAATATCCAGAATTCACAAAATTCCTCAAAAATCTCAACCTCAAAAACACTAACAACCGAATCAGTAAATGGGCCAAAGAGCTAAATAGAAACTTCCCAAGAGAAGACATTGAACAAGCCAACGGATACATGAGAAAGTGTTCTAAATAACTAGTAATCAGAGAAAAGCAAATGAAAACTACATTAAGATTTCACCTCACTCCAGGCAGATTGGCAAAAAAGAAGAATATAAACAATAATACATGCTGGAGGGGTTGTAGAGAGATAGGAACACTAGCACCCTGTTGGTGGAACTGCAGACTAGTACAGCCCCTCTGGAAAGTAGTGTGGAGAGTCCTCAAAAAATTAGGGATGAACTCACCATATGATCCAGCTATCCATCTCCTGGGTATTTTTCCTAGGGATTTGGAATTAGCACATTATAGTGAAACAGCAATATCCATGTTTATAGCAGTTCAATTTCCAATAGCTAAATTATGGAACCAACCCAGATGCCCCTCACTGGATGAATGGATCAAAAAACTATGGTGTATATATACCAGGGAGTTCTACTCAGTAATTAGACATATTTATATTGCAGCCTTTGAAGGTAAATGGATGGCAATGGAAGAAATCATGTTGAGGGAAGTTCGTCTAACCCAGAGAGTCAAGGGTCGAATGTCTTCACTCATCTGTGGAGGCTGGAGCTAGACCCAGGCCTGTGTGAAAGGTGGTCAACCCCCATGTATTAGACACAACAAAGGTGTAATAACACCTTAGGGCATTCATAGAGATGTATCTGGAAGAAGGGGCAATGGGGGGGGGGAAAGGGTAAAGGTGGGAGAATAGGTTGGAATCTAGGGAGTAAATCAAATTTAAGAATATATACAATATCATATTGTTATGTTGGTTTCATTTTTCATTGTACAATAGCTAAATTTCTTGATAAAAATTATATATAGACTTGTAAATTAGCTGAAATCTTCTTTTGTACTTCTACACTTCTGAGGAGTTTTCTGAAGTTATGGTAATATCTCTTAGCACAAAGAGCAACCACTGGTATGTTGGGAAACCAGACTCTAAAGTGAGACAAAGCTGGGAATCAGTCCAAGTTATTAGCTATTTGACCTTTAGGAGCTTGTCTTTCTATTGAAATTCATCGGTGAAAAATAGCTAGAACTGTTATGTTATACCCTACACTAAAATCTCCCTGAGAAACATTTCTTTACCAGTGCCTGTATGTCTCATTTCTATGACTTTTCAAACTCTACACCAAACAGACATTAATAGTCCACTAGCCTGGACCCATCCCCTGTCTTGAAGGGAATTTGACAATGTCCAGTAGCCAGTGGACATAAGCACTATTTTGTAATCCAAACTCGAGCCCTCACCACAAGGACAGCTACTGAACTTCTACTTCTTTTGCCACTTCTGTTCCCATGCAGACTTTCTAACAAACCCCCGAATTTCACACACCCTTGATTTAAAACTTCTTTTACTTACGATAGATGATAGTAGCATCACAGTATTGAGTAGTGTAGAATATATCAGTTATCTGACAAAAGGAAAAAGGGCTCAGTATCCCAAATAAACCAGAACACAGATTTCCAGCAAGGATTTCAGACTGTGATTTCTACTATTCTACAAGCACAAAACCAATATGAAAATTTCTCATAGATGGGAAGAAAAGTTACTTCTAGGTGTAAACAACTCCTCACTGATGATTCTTTGAATTTCTGATAAAGCATCACAAAAGTAAGTCCTACATTTGTCTATAGAGTTTCTTTAAATATAATTTAGTTTTGGTAAGAGGACTTATCAGATAAGTATAGGAAGAATATCACAGCTTCATTTTAATCTCTGACTTCTTAGCCAGTTCCTCATCTAATTGGTGAATGAAGAAATTTGTATTGTTACTTAGATAAAAAAATAAAATTTTTGTTGGAAAGAGTATATGTTATTTTTTGTGGAGGATTCCAAAAAATTCCTATCACCACCTGGATTATTGTAAGGTACAGCAAATCTTTTTGGTGAATGGGTGTAATGTGGATGATAATAGGCCTGTTTGCCACATTTTCTCTCTTGATTAGAGTCTGTAGTATTTGACAGACTAACAGGCAAAATTGCAGTAGCTTTAGAGAAGACTTTATACTATAAGATTATGCATTAAAATGCAGAGCTTTTGGCTGCTTATATTCAAGTGTGATACTGAGGGTTAATAATGTTTATGCTTCCTCTCCTACTAGGAATTATGGTTCATGCAAATGTGCCCATGTATATATAACTCTTAAGCACTTAGCTCTGTGACCTGTATATAGACCATATCTGTCATTACTACTAATAGTTAACTATCCCATCTCATGCCAAAACAGATTATTTTTCCACACACAAAGTACAAAATGTCACAGAAAACTCAATTTCACTTAGGAAGTACAAATATTCTTTAAGATTTTGAGTGTAACCTCAGTATTGGCATATGTAGCTAAAAATGCATCCACATGACAGTATAAAATATGCCAAGAGTTACAGAGTGGATCATCCCTTTGATGTATTTTGCCCTTTAGGTATAAAACTATCAAGAGTTAGTTGATATAAAGCCCAGTGGTTACCAAAAGTTACACATACATTCTCTAGCATTTTTTTAAATGAAATAACACAATATATATTAAAGTAAGTGAAATGCTAAAGCATAGACTGTCACTTGATTTGAAGCCTCCAGTTAAACAACAGAGCCAGTGGGACTGCCTGAGAGATATGTAGTGTTCTAGTGAAAAAGCATGGTGGTCTAAATACCATGTATTTCAAATTAAACTCTGTTCTCCAAGGTCATAATGCTGGTAGATGATAGCACTTTGCCAGAACAGAGAACTCTGAACCTTGCCCTGTGTGTTTTCCTATGAATAACTGCTTCTGCCCGTAGGACTTACGGACTTACTTTTTCTTTATTGTCATTAAATTATGAAAGTAATGAATATGAAATCTTTCACTGTGAAACAACACAAATATACGATTTCATAGTTTCGATTGGTCAGAAGTTCAGCTGCAGGTTAGGTGGGTCCTCTGCTCATATTTACAAGGTTGAAATAAAAAATGTGAGTGGAGCTACAATTCTCAAGGGTCCTGGGGTCCTATTCCAAGATCATCCATGCTGTTGGCATCATTCATTTCCTCGCTTTAGTAAGATTGCGGGTTTTATTTATTTATGTTACTGCTTGCTGTTTGGCTGAGATCTTTCTTAGCATCTGGAGGCTAGCTGCAGTTGCCACCTGCTTCCCATAGGCATTTTATAATGCTTTCTTCCTGCAAGCAGGAGTACGGTACTGCTGATTTCTTAATCTTCATTCAAGAGCCCACACAATATAATCTTCTCTTTTGATCAATTCAAACTCAACTGATTTGTAACCTAAACCCTCCAGAGTCATCCCAAAATATTCACAATTCCTGCCTGTATTGAAGGGATAGGAGAATTTGCATGGCAGGATCAAACCAGTTAATTTTGGGGGGCCAGAGGTTATTTTAGAGTTCTGTGTCCCTCAGTGCATGAGTTTCTAATCTTTTCTTACATGTCTAACTTCTACTGACAACTACTCTCTTAACCTTTTACATTTTCACTCTACAATTACAGTGTTACAAGTACAATACATGTATTTATTATGAAAATATTGCAGTGGAGTAATTATTTATTAGACATCTTTCATCAATGAGAACAAAAACATTTCCAAAGTCACTTTGGCTCCAGGTTTCCTAAGTGTGCCTAATCATCCTTTCCTGTTGATACAGACTCCTTGCTGCTGTCTTGCTTCTGAATGTGACAAAGGCCTACATTTAGCTCAAAAAATTGCAAATAACTTATTTATCAGTAATCAATCAAAATCTTGTATAACAGAACTGTTTTCATAATTGTGTTGCATTCAGGCAGAGTGGGCCAAATCTTTTCAGGAATTCTGATGCACCCAAGACTAGGACTAGCTGATTTACATTAGCTAAGCTTCTTTTCCTCTTTCCTGCTGGTAGACTATAAGAAATATTAGACACCAACTACTGTCAATATTATTGATATCTACAACTGAGCATTAGTAGGATCTAAACTTATAAATTATAAATACTATATTCAGGAATAGAATTAAAATGTGAACACTAAGTCAGTATAAATGAAAAATACTATCATTGATTATGCCTTATAGTGTGTTGTTTGGGGTATAAGCTACTTCTTCAACACTGGCAGACTTGTTTGTGCTCTGTAAGTTTATCCTACAAATGCTTTTACTTGTGATTATGATAGCACTAAGCATGAAATTTGAATATAAAGCTTATATTTTTACCTAAGAATTGTAGTTTATATATGCTTGTAAATATAAACTAACACAAGCTGCAATACATGTACATACTCAGAAATAATCAATTGCCAAAAAGGTCATACTTTTTGTAAAGTGAGACTGCACCATCTTATCTATCTTATATGTTTCTACATCAAAAATTGCTTATGTCTCCTTCAACAATTTACCATGACAACATGCAATAATGCATATATGCATCTTTCAAATAATAAATAAGACCATACTGTACAAACTATTCTCTACTTTACTTTTCTTGACTGAATAATGGGCTGGCAAGACCTCATCCCTTGACTTCTATAATAGTGAGTTATTTGACACTTTCATTGACATAATTGAATATCCACATGAAGTTGTTGAAAATAATTCAAAGGGATCACTTATTCATTTTTCCAAGTTTACTGGTACTCATTTGCATGCAGGTGTGTGTGTGTATTGCATACTTAGTTTTACAGTTTTTCTTTCTCCTGGGTAGATTTGTATATCTCACAAAGTCAAAAGACTGAACAGTTATAACATAAAGATCTCTACTACTGTCATATCTAGCACCAAATGTTTGTTAAGGGACAGGAGAAATATTTTCATTAAATTGGTTCAAAGCACCTTGTGGTTAATCTTTATAAAGAATATCATATTAACAATATAAATTTGTGCTATAAAAGCAAATTTACTTTCTTTCTAAATTGTTCTAATTTCCTGTACTTAATATTACATTTACTTAGAAGTGTTTTTAACCAGTAGAAAGTTAATTTCATGAATTTACCACACTCCACCAGTGATTTATTCTCAAGTATGGTGCATGTGCTATGACATCCTTGCCAGGCAGACCACTATAAATCTCTTGAAATGCTGAGAGAATCTGCACATATTTTCAATAGAACTGTATTAGAACATACACCTCTACAATACCACCAGCCTGGGCTTGACCTCTTATGTACTCTACTTGCACTGATATATTGCTGTCCGACACCATAGTAGTAAGCTCCCTTCATCACACACACATTAGCCTTTCTCTGGTTATAATTACTCTTGCCACACTTTTGGTCCATATGCTTTTCCACTTCTACACATTGTCATGCTCCACTCTTTCCATATGCCATATTTTAGAATGTTCTTCAAGATTCTCCAATTTCAAATCCATCAGTATAATGTATATTATATGTAACCTACATTATCATTCTGTATAGCGTCAAATAGGAGATAATTCCAAGACCTTTCATATCGTTATAATACCTTCCAACATTAGCAAGTTATCTTATTTACCATTGCAGAAGACATTTTTGCTGAATAGTTAATTCTCTCAACCAAGGACTCTATAATTAAAAGAAACTAGATTAATACATATCATTAATGACAGCATTTTTTAAAAATCTCTAAGTTAGAATGCTTTTCCAGTTATTTAATAAACAATTATTGAGTATTTACTTAATTTACAGGGGCAGAGTTGAATCCAAAAACTATTCCTGGTCAGGAAAGCAAGATAAATGTTTTTAAAAAATCTAAATTTAGAATACAAGAAGACAAAAAATATCAATCATCAGGAAGTCAAGTTACAATAAGAGCTCCAGACAAAAGTATATTCGGAAATGAATCTGTTCCAATGGCTATTCCTAATTCCATGGTGTACTTAAGAACAACAAAAGAAACATACCAAATTAAAGATTTTGAGGATAGCACCTTGTGATACTGGAAATGTAAAAATATTAACCAAAGTAGTAAAAAGCATATTGCTATATCATTCCTGGTAATCAGGACAAAAATTATTTTCCACGACATTTTCTAGTCTTTTAAACTCATTTAAGAAGAAATAACACTTCTTCTTTAAAGTTTATTGCATGAAGTTGGAAGTTTATTATTGTGCTGATCCTTTGCACTCAAATAATTTTCAGCATTTGTCTAAACAAAAACATTGCCTTTGCATGATCCATCTAATTTGACAGCACAATCCTTCTCACTACAACAATCGAGCTGGAGCTTGTTTTCAACACTTAAGTGAAAATTGGTTTTCTAATGGAAAAATGCATCATAATTGTGTCAATAAAATTTCTAAGCAAAGCCACTTAACAGTATAAGATTTGGTACCAACTCTTTACTTTGTAGAATACCTATGCAAATTGCTGCCTAGGAAACCAAACTGTTCAATTGTATTTTTTCTTATACTAGTCTTTTCTTATTATTCAATTTTAATAAACTAGAGATTTATAACAACAGCAAGCCAAGGTTTTTTTTAATAATATAACAGAATAACACTAATTTATTTTTAATCTTTATTTTGTGAGCGCCACTATTTTCCCTCTAATATATATATATATACACATCTATATATGTGGAAACTGAATGCCAAGGTCATTGGTATTTCCAAAGATTACTCAGGGGAAATATTTTTCTGTCTCTTTCTCTTTTCAACTTTAACTGCTTTGTCAGTCTTCATATTTCAGTTGACAGTTTGAACAGAGAATAAAAAGCATCACATTATCAAATACATTGAATTATATATTCTTCTATTCTCAAACCACATTACATATGCATGTATCCTTCTGTCTCAATTGCCACCAGAAATATTAAAGATAAAAATATTTCATTAATTGACCAAGATTTAAGTATTATAAAGCAATTAAAGAAAATGTTAAATTCTTTTTAAAAACCATAAAGAATCTAGATCAGCATTACAATGGAAACACAATGTGAGCCACAAAGGGATGCCACATGTACAACTTTAAATTATCTAGTGGCCATGCTTAAATTGTGAATAGAAACACCTAAAATTGATTTTAATAATGTTAAATTTTCTAATGAATCCAAAGTAGTATTATTTCAATGTATTAAATATATAAAACTTATTCATATGGCATTTGACATTTTTTTCTTTTTAAATTAAGTTTCAAAATCCAGGATGTATCTTACATTTATAGTGCATCTCAGCTTGAAATGGGCACATTTTAAATGCTTAGTGGCCTCATGTGGCTACCATATTATGCAGTGAGCTCTCTATGATTTGTACTGAAGAAGACCTATCTTAACACAGTAATTTCTCTAGTACTACTTAATACAGATCAGAAATTCTTAATGGAATCCCATAAAGCACTGTAATTTCTAAAAGTTTAAGTAATTAAGGAAAATTTTATTTTTTTATTTTTAGGGAACTTCTAAGAGCCATGAGAGATGACTCAACCTAATGAGGTGCATGGGAAGTTCACAGTGTACCCTTCTATTCCTTTATATTTGGCCCTAAGTTTGTGGGTAGGTAAAAATAGCTCATATTAAAAGGAATCTTTGACTTTTTCAGATTCCACATATGAGTGAGATTTTAAAATATTTTTCATTTTGTTATTGATATATTTTACTTTACATAATATACTTTAGGTTTATACCACATTGTTATAAATGTCATTATTTAAATTAATATTCTATTGTGCACCTATAAACAACTATATGCCTTATTTTAGTATACATTTAAATAAACTGAAAATGATTATGAGATAGAATTCTAAAACCTGATAAGCTAATTTATTTATTTTCCATGCCCTTTTATTTTTAATTGGAGAATTATAATTATATATGATTTAATTGTGGGTTTAATTGTGGTATATTCACACAGGCACATAATTTGATCATTTCATACTCTTGTACCTCCTCTTTCTCTCCCCTTCCTCCCCATGATCCCTTTTCTCTACTCTACTGTTCTCCCTTATGTTTTCATGAGGTCTTGTTATTTTTCCCTTTTCTTCCTTAACTTCCATATGTGAGAGAAAATACATGATCCTTAAATTTCTGTGTCTAATTTATTTCCCTTAACATTAGGCTCTCTAGTTCTATCCATTTTCCTGAAAATGTCATTTTTTTCTTCTTTATAGCTAAATAGCACTCCATCTTGTATATATTCCATTATTTCTTTATCCATTCATCTGTTGACAGACACCATAACTTAGCAACTGTGTACTGTACTGCTTTAAACATACCTATGCATGTATTAGTACAGTATGCTATTTTTAGTTCTTTTGGAAAAATACTCTAAAGTTGTATAGCTTGGTGATAGATTCCATTTTCAGTCTTTTGAGGAATCTCTGTACTTACTTCCATAGTATTTGTACTAATTTTCAAACCCACCGACATGTGTTTCTTTTCCCCCCACATCTTTTCCAGCATACATTACTTCTGTCCTTGATGATCACCATTGTAACTGGAGTAAAAGGAAATTTCAATATAGTTTACATTTACATTTCCCTGATTAACAAAAATGTTGAACATCTTTTCGCATATATAGTTTGACCATTCGAATTTCTTTGGAAATTGTCTAATTAGTTCATTTGTCCATTTATTGATTGGATTACTTATTTTTGGCGTTAAGATTTTCAAGTTATTTATATATTTTTAATATCAATCCTCTGTTGGAAGTGTTGCTTGCAAAGATCAAAACACACTCTTTCTTTTTTTTTTTGCTTATAGAAACGTTTAAAGTTTATGTCACCCCACTTATTAATTCATGGTACTATTTTCTGTCCTTCAGGAATTCTATTGAAGAAGTCTTTATGCCTATGTGTCAGAGTGTTGACATTATTATTTTCATTTAGAAGTTGTTTACTTCAGGATGACTTTTGTGCAGGGTCAAAGATAGAGATCTATAGTTCTATATCTATTCTTCTACATATGGCTATCCAGTTTTCCCACCACCATTCATCAAAAATGCTATCTTTTCTCTAGCAGATATTTCTGGGTCCTTTGTCCAAGAATATATAGGTTTACCTCTCTGTCCTCTATCAATTCCGTC
>PVKS010003889.1:83118-99122 GCA_004027875.1 Aplodontia rufa
AGAGAGAGAGAGAGAGAGAGAGAGAAACAGAGAGAATCAACTTTTATTGAGTTTTTCACACTGCTTTCGTTGCTCCAACACTTAGCTGTGTATGTGGGTGCTGGGGTTTAAACCCATGCACTTGCGCATACAATGGAAGCGCCATAACCGCTGGGCCACTGCTCCAGCCCCTCCAGCTCTTTTTTTTTTTTTTTTTCAGGGGCCCTGGGCATGCTAGGCAAGTGCTCTGCCACTGAGTTAAATCCCCAACCCCGACTCCAGCTCTTTTTATATTTTATTTTGAGACAGAGTCTAGGTTGCTGAGGCTGACCTTAAACTTGAGAACCTTCTGCCTGAACATCCCAAGTAACTGGGATTACAGGTATACACCACCATGCCTGAATCTGGTCATTTAAACAACTTTAATTCTTTATATATATGGGCCTGAGAGGTTTTTCCATCTGTTTATTTTTTCAGTGTTCTATCATTTTCACTGTAAAGGTCTTTCACCTCCTTGGTGAGATTTATTCCTAGATTTGTGGTTGTTGTTATTAATTTATTTATCTTTTATAACTTTTGTGAATGGAATTGCTTTCCTGAATTCTTTTTCAGTGCATTCATTACACTGTGTATATAAAAAAGGTGTTGAATTTTGCTTGCTGATTTTATATTCCGCTACTTTGCTGAATTTGTCAGCTCCATAAGTTCTCTGGTGGAGTTTTTTGGGTCTTCTAATATAGGATCATATTATCTTCAAACATTGGTAATTTGACTTATACCCTTCCTGTTTGTAGTCCTTTATTTCCTTCTATTATCTAATTGATCTTGCTACAATTTCAAGTACTGTTTTGAATAGGACTAGTAAGAGTTTACAGCCTTTTCTTCCTTATTTTACAGAAAATTTTTTCAGTATTTCCATTCAGTAAAATCTTGTCTTTGCATTTTTCTTTTTTTTTTTTTTTTGTCTTCAAGAGTATAAACTTTATTCTCTATAATATGCCAAACATTAAATCTTACTCTAGTTTCAGGACAGCAATATAGGGACCATAGATCAAAGTTACATAAATGGTGAGAATTCTTGCCACATGGTTGATTGTCCGACCAGGCAAAGAAGGAATAGGTGGAATAGCCATCAGCAGAACTTTTTAAAAAACATGCATATCTTCCATAAAACCATTCACCCATGCTGCTGTGGCACATGGTATTAATTGAAAATTTATAAGGTGTATATTCAAGTTCTACCTCCCCTGCTTTCTACCTTTGAAATCATAGATAAATTACTCTGTGAGCTCTAGTTTTCCCTTCAATAGAATGTTTACCATGCTAGCTTGCAGCAAGGATCCAATGACATGGGGTACAGGAACATATAAACTTCAAGGACGCTAACAAATGTAAGCTAATATTCTTGAATGAATGTGTTATCACAATCACATAAGGTTATTTATATAATAGCTTCCTTAATCATTTTTAATTTAAGTACATAAATATAATTTGCATTTAACAATTCACATTAATAGCCTTTTTTTTTTTTTTTTCAGTGGTGCTGGAGATTGTACCTACGTCCTCATCATGCATGCTAGGCAAGTACTCCACCACTGAGCTATATATCAAGTTCAACATAAGTTCCTTCTATTCTGAGTTTCTTCAGTGTTTTTATGATAAATGAATGCTAAATTTTAGTGTTTCTATAATAAATGGATGCTAAAGACTTTTCCTGAGTCTATAGAAATCATCATGTGATTTTCATTCTTGAGGTGAATTACATTTATTAATTTGCATATGTTGAAATATTCTTGTACCCCTGGAATGAAACTGTCTTGATTATGACCTACAATCTTTATGAAGTGTTGTTGAATGTGTTTTACTAATAATTTATTAGGGACTTTTGCAACCAAGTTCATCCAGGGTATTGGTTTGTAGTTTTCTTTCTTCGATATGTCCTTCTCTGGTTTTGGTATCAAGTTGATAATGATTCCAATGAGTGAGCTTGATAGGGTTACCCAATTTTCTATTTGATGAAATAATTTAAGGAACATTGACATCCTTAAAGATGGTAGAATTCAGCTCATACTCAATCTGGTCCTCTGATTTTCTGTACTGAAAGGTTTTTTATAACTGCATCAATCTTTTATTATTATTATTATTATTATTGGTCTGTTTAGGCCTTCTACATGCTCTTAGTTCAATTTTGGTAAGTTGTGTGTATATATAGAAGTTTGTTTATTTCTTATGAAAATTATAATTTATTGAAATATAATTTTCAAAACAGTCCCTACTGATCCCTTGGATTTCCATAATGTTTGTGGAGATATCTCCCTTTTCATTTCTAAGTTTATTAATTTGATTCTTTTCTCTTTATTCTGTTTAGTTCACCTAAGAATTGAGCAATAGTGTTTATCTTTTTAAAGAATTAAATATTTGTTGCATTCACATTTTATGTTATTTAATCTCTATTTCCTTAATGTTGTCTCTGATCTTTTTTATTTCTTTCTCTGTACTGTTTTTGGAAGTAATTTGCTCTTATTTTTCTAGACATTAAGATGCATCATTAGGTTGTTTATTTGGGATTTTTCTTTGATTTTTTTCTAAATGTAGGACCTCATAGGTACAAATTTTTTCTTAGAACTGTCTTCATGAGGGCTGGAGTGGTAGCTCAATGGTTACAGTGCTTGTCTGGCTTGTGTGAGGTTGCAAGTTTGAACCCCAGCACCACGTACACAATGAAGTGTTGGAGCAATGAAAACCAGTTGAAAAACTAAATAAAATTGATTATCTCTTTAAAAAAAACTGCCTTCATAGTGTCCCTAATATTCTGGTAAGTTATATTTCTATTGTTGTTCAAATCTAAGAATTTTTAAATTTATCCCCTAATTTACTCTAAAACTAATTCATTATTCAAAATGCATTATTCAATTTTCATGTGTCTATGTAGTTTCTGTATTTGTTCTTTCTATTTCTAATTTTATTTCACTATCATCTGCTGAGATTTAAGAAATTTTATAGATGTTTTTGTATTTGCTAAGACTTGCTTTGTGGTGTAAAATGTGATCTATTTTCAAGAAATTTCTGAGAAGTTAAGAAGAAAGTTATTCAGCTGTGGTTGGAAAAAATATTCAGTAGGCTTTTTAGGTCCATTTAATTTATAGTATGTTTTAGCTCTGAAGTGTTTTCACTGATTCTTATCTAGGTCATCTATCCATTGTTGAGAGAGATGTGTTGAAAGTCACCTGGTACTATTGTATTGGGATCT
Organism: Aplodontia rufa; assembly: GCA_004027875.1. Lineage (NCBI taxonomy): Eukaryota > Metazoa > Chordata > Mammalia > Rodentia > Aplodontiidae > Aplodontia > Aplodontia rufa. The sequence continues at coordinate 86,348 of PVKS010003889.1, forward strand.
ATCACCTTATATTTTGAGTAGAGTTTGTTTCATGCAATGAGGTACACCAGCGTTTGGGGTGTAGATATTTACTATCATTATATCTTCTTGTTGGATCTTTTTTTTTTTTTTTACTAGTATGAAGTGACTTTTGTGTCTTCTGATTAATTTTGAATTGAAGTTTTCTTTTTAACAGATTAACTAATCCTGCTTTCTTTGGGATGCCATGTACCTGGAATACCACTCTCCATATTTCCATGCCTTTGGCTGTGAGGTGAGTCTCTTGTCACAATCTATAGTTAGTATTTGTTTTTGAATCTAATATGAAAGTCTATGCAATGGTAAAATCATTTACATTCAGTGTTTTTGTAAAAAGGGATTTATTGTTTTATGACATTTTGATTTATTTATACTGTTTAATTTGGTCTTAATAATTATTTCTTTACGTATTCTTCTAATGACATTTGTCCTTTCCCAAACTCTGTTTTTTTTTAAAACTCCTCTCTGTTGGACTTCCTTAATAGTTAATAGTTATGAATTCTTTCAGTTTATGCTTATTTGGATTTTATTTAAATTTCAATTTTGAAGGATATATTCACTGGACTTAGCAATCTTGACTGGGATGTTTTTCCTTCCAGGGGTTGAAAAATATCCCTCCCCTCCTGGATTGTAGACTTTCTGCTAAGAAATTAGAGGTTATTTTGATCTATTTACCTTTAAATGTAACTTGATACTTTTTTCTTGAAGTTTATAGAATCGTTCCATATTTTGCATTTTGACATTCTAATTTTAACATGTCATAGATGGGTTATATATATATAATTTTCCAGAATTAAATGACTGCACAAGTATTATTTGTCTTATAGGGATAGGGTATGCTACATTGTTTATTGTCTCCCAAGATCCCTCCCTGTCTTCCCTTCCTATCCATGCTCCCCACATTTCCCCTCCCATCCTCTTCTACAAATCTACACTTCCTTTAACTTATATGTTGCTACACCTTTGGTGGGTCTAGTACTTGACTACATTTCACCCAAGCCTGGGTTTGTCTTAGTCTCCACAAATGAGGGAAAACATTCAACCCTTGGCTCTCTAAGTTTGACATACTTTATTTATTACTTTCAAAGACCCTGATGTCATTGTTTCTAATAGCTAAGTAGAACTCTCTTGTGTGTATGTATGTGCCACAAACTTGGATCCATTCATTCAGTGATTGGCATATGAGTTTCTTCACCTACTGTAAATTGAACTGCTATGGACATCGATTTTTCTGTGTTGCTGTAACGTGCTGATTCTAACTCCACTGAAAAAATACCCAGAGGGATAGTGGGTTATATAGTATATTCCTCGTTAAGTTTTGAGGCATCTCCACACTGCTTTCCACACCAGCTGAACCAGTCTGCAATTACACCAACAGTGAACTAGTATATTCCTTTCTCCTCACAACCCCTCCAGCATTTGTTACTGTTTATATTCTTCATCTTTACCAATCAGACTGAGTGAGATGAAATCTTAAAGTAGTTCCGATTTGCATTTCTCTAATTACTGGTGATTTAGAACACTTTCTCATGTATTCATTGGTGTGCTAGATTTCCTGGGTTGAAAAGTTTCTGTTTAGCTCTCTGCCCATTTACTGATTGTATTGTTTGTGTTTTTGATATACAATTTTTGGAGTTCTTTATAAATTTTGGATATTAGTCCCCTATTGGAGGAATCACAGGCTATGATTATCCCCATTCTTTCACTTCTTTCTTCACAGTTTTTACCAATACCTGGCTGAGCAGATGCTTTTTAATTTATTGGCATCCCATTCATTAATTCTTGATTTTAATTCTTTTGCTTTGGGAGTCTTGTTGAGATAGTTATTGCCTATTCACATATGCTGGAGTGTTGCTTCTAACTTTTCTTACAGCATTTGTATGGTACCTGGTTTAATTTCTAGTTCCTTCATCCCTTTTGATTTAATTTTTATGCAAGGTGAGGGATAAGGATCTAATTTTCAGTTCTTGTAAATGGCTTTCTAGTTTATATAGCACCATTTGTTTGTTGAATACACTGTCTTTTCTCCATGTTAGATTTGACTCACTTTGTCAAAGATCAGATTTTCAAAGATTTGTGGATTTATCTCAGAATCTTCTATTCTATTCCATTGGTCTTCAGTCTTGTTTTGATATCAGTACCACACTGTTTGGCTATAAAATCTCTATGGAATAATTTGAGATATGGTACTGTGAAACTACCTGTTTCATCTTCCTTGCTTAATAATGTTTTGGCTATTCTGGGTTTCTTGTTGTTCCAAATGAATTAGAGAATGGCTTTTTTGATATTTGTAATGAATAGTATTGGTATCTAGATGGTGATTGAATTGAATCTGTAGAGCTTTTGGAAGACTGCCCATTTTAAGTATATTAATTCTGCCTAACAGAGAACATGGAACATGTTTCAATCTTCTCAGGTCTTCTTAATTTTCTTTCTTCAGTGTTCAATAATTTTCATTGTAGAGGTCTTTTACTTCACCTGTTAAATTATTTCCCATCTATTTTATTCTTTTTGAAGATATTGTAAATGGAACCAATTTCTTGATTTTTTTCTTGTCCCCTATTACTGTTAGTGTATAGGAAAGCTGTTGATTTATGGATGTTTATCTGTAGCCTGCCACTTTGCTAAATCTGTTTATAAGCTCAGTTTTCTGGTGGAGTGGTTTTTTTGTTTCGTTTTGATCTTCTAAATGTAGGAGCATGTCATCCACAAAAAGGGATCCTTTGACTTCTTCTTTTCCTACACTAATTCCTTTGATTTCCTTCTCTTGTTTGAGTGCTCTGGCTAGGGTATCAAGCACTATATTGAATAAAAGTGGTGAGAGAAAGCAACCTTGTCTTGTTCCCAAACAAACCAAATAAAACTGGAGACATCACCACTTACTCATCTGAAAAACAAAGGATTATCAGAAACTATTTCATATAACTATACTCCTCCAATTTGGAGAATATGGAGAACATGGACAAACTACTAGCCAAATGTGGCATTCCCAAACTGACTCAAGAAGGTATTGAACAGCTCAACAATATCAGGTAACAAAATTGAAATACCAATAAAAACCCTTCTAAAAAAGAAAAGCCTGAGACATGAAGGATTCTCAGTTGAATTCTACCAAGCCTTTACAGAAAAATTTACACCTCTCCTGAGTGAGGTATTCCATGAAATTGAAAGGCATAGAACCATCACAAATATGGGTTATGAGGCAATTATAACCCTGATGCCAAAACTCAACAAAGACACATCAAGAAAAAAAATTGCAAATCAATAAACCCTGATGAGGTGCTGGAGAAGTGGCTCAGCGGTTTCGACGCTTGTCTGGCAAGCGCGAGGACCCAGGTTCAAACCCCAGCACCACCTACACAACTAAGTGTTAGAGCAACTGAGGCCATGTGAAAAACTAAATAAAGTTATTTCTTCCTTTCTCTGTCTCTCTCTCTCTCTCTCACTGTCCCTCTCTCTTAAAAAAAAATAAACCCTGATGAACATAGATGCTAACATCCTTAACAAAATTCTAGCCAATCTTATCCAAAAAAGATAGTAAAGCAAGTGGGCTTCTTTCCAGGTATGCAAGTCTGGTTCAACATATGCAAATCAATAAATGTACTTCATCACTTAAACAGAATTAAAGAAAAAATCATATGATCATCTCAATTGGTGCAGAAAAGGTCTTTGACAAAATCTAACACCCATCTATCCTCAAAACTCCTGAGAAAGTAGGGAGCAAAGGGACTTAATTTTGCCAAATTCATTTATTATAAACACACAGCCAACATTATATTTAAAGGAGAAAGCCAAAAGCATTCCCACAAAACTCTGGAAGAAGACAAGGAGATTTAATCTCACCACTTTTATACAATTTAGTCCTTTAACCCTTACTGGAGAAATCCGACAAGGAAATGCTATCAAATAGGAAATGAGGAAGTTAAACTCTATTTGCCAATGATATGATCCAATACTTAGAAGGCCAAAAAAAAAAAAAAAGAAACTATCAGAAGACTTTTACATCTTATAAATGAATTCAGCAAAGTGTCAAAATACAAAATAAACACAGAGATCAATAGCTTTCTTATACTCTAACAGCAATGCTGCCAAAGAAGAAATCAGGAAATTGATCCCATTCACAGTAACCTCAAAAAGAATAAAATACTTTGGAATTACTCTAACAAAGGAATTAAAGAACTCTATAATGAAAACTCTCAAATATTCAATAAAAGAGACAAAAATATATCTTGGAGGAAAGGCAACTTGTTCAACAAATTGTGCTGGACAAACTGGACAGTCATGTACAGGCAATTGAAATTAAAATCTTATCTCTCACCCCTGACAAAAATCAAATTGAAATGGATCAAAGAACAAAGAATTCAACCATCAATCATACAATTATTAGAAGACAAAATAGGATCAACACTCTACCATATTGATGTAAGCTTCTTCCTTAACAAGACTCCCATAGCACAAGAATTAATGGAATTAATGAGTGGGATGTCATTAAGATAAAAAGCTTCTGCACAGCTAAAGAATTAGTCAAGAGTGTCAAGACAGAACCTACAGAATGGGAGAAAAATCATGGCCTGCTATATCTCTCCAACAAGGAGGCTAATATCCAGAAAATACAAAGAACTCAAAAAATTTTGACACCAAAAACACAAACAGTCTAATGAATAAATGGGCTATGGAATTAAACAGAAACTTCTCAACAGAGGAAATTCAAAAAGACAAAAGATACATGAAAAAGTGTTCTTTATCACCAGCAATCAGAGAAATGCAAATTAAAAGTGCATTGAGATTCCACCTCACTCCAGTCAAAATGGAAAAAATGAAGAATATGAACAATAACTGATGTTGAAGGGATGTGGGAAGAAAGGAACACTAACACTCTTGGTGAAACTGCAAATTGGTACAGCTATTCTGGAAAGTCATATAGAGACTCCTCAAACAATTATGGATTGCATCACCTTTCAACCCACCTTTCCCACTCCTGGGTATTTTCTCAGAAGAACTAGAATAAGCTTATCACAGAGATACAACAACATCAATGTTTATAGAAGCTCAATGTACAATAGCATGATAAAGGATACAACCCAGATGCCCTTCAGTGGATGAATGGATACAAAAACTGTGATACACACACACACACACACAATGGAATTCTACTCAGTTATTAGAAAGAATGATATCATGGTTTTTTGCAGTTAAATGGATGGAAATGGAAAATATGTTGAGTGAAACAAGCAAACCCCCAATATTTAAGGGTTGAATGTTTTCCCTCATATGTGGAAGATAGAATAAAACTTAAGATGGTGAAAGTTAGTCAAGTTTTTTTAATGGATCTACCAAATCTGAAGTAAAATGTAAGTCATGGGGACTATGGTTATGATGGGGTGGGGAGAAAGGGAGGGAAAAAAGAAGGGGAGAAGGGGAGGTTCTATTATGTAAGCTACATTTGACTCCCATGAGAACCCTAAATGCACCCAGCAGTCATATAAATCTAGTAATTTCAAGGTTCAAATTACAAATATATATGCTCATTTGTATCTATTACTTGAGAGAACTACAGAGTAGTCACAAGATCAGGGAATGGAGGAAGTGGGAAGAGCCTAGATAAGGATCAGGTTTAAGCAACTCTGTCAATATATATGCATGTATGAATGTGAAACAATGAATCCCTTCATTATGTAAGACAATGGTAAACCAATACAAAATAAATAAAAATAAAGATTTTTCTATTAAAAATAGTTATTTAGTTGTGGTTCATAGTTATCATGTTTTATTAGTGAGTTCTGTGCTCTCTTTGTCTTTTGATAGTGTTTACTTTTACTGGATTTTCTCTAACGGTTTTGAGGATTGTCTGCTTGTTCTGGTGTCTGGAGTTTATCTTTGAGATACCTTTCTGATGCTGGTTTTCTGTTCACGATTGCTGCAAGTTTGACCTTATCATGAAATATTCTTATTTACCCTTCAAATTTGAAGCTGAGCTTTGCTGGATAAAGTATTCTCACCTACAGGTTTTGGTCATTCAGACGTTAAAAGATCTCATAGCAGGATCTTCTTGCTTCTAGAGTCTGTGCTGAAAAGTCAGACATTATTCTTATTGGTATGTCTCCATGTGATTTGGCATTTCTGTCTTGCTGCTTTTAATATTCTTTCCTTGGTTTCCCTGTTATACATTTTGAGTATGATGTGTCTTGTTGAGTTTATCATTTGATTAGGCCTATTGGGTGTCGTGCATGTTTCCTGGGTGAGCCTTTCTGATTATTCTGATGTGGGAAAATTTTTCTTTAACTATTTCTTTGAGAATGTTCTTTATACCATTCATATGTGCTTTGATTTCTTCCTGTATCTCAACTAGTCTTACATTGTTCTTCTGATTTCATCCTATTCATTTTGAAAATGCCGCTTTTTTTTTTTTTTTTTTGTCATCCATGCACTCAGGTTTACTAAGCCTATCTTCACTGTAGGAAGTTCTTTCTTCCAGAGCTAAGGTTCTGTTTCCTATAGACATTATTCTTTTATAAAATTCTTCCATCATTTTTATGATGTGAATGACTGTAGATTTTAGCTCTGTTACTTTCTTTTTCAGTACGTCTATTTCTTTGTTAGTAGTTTTTCATCTCTTGAATTTTCTCATTTATTCCTTCATTAAATAGTCTTTTACTTCACTGTTTCTTTTAATATTCAGCTTCTTAATAATTATTTCTAGGTTTTCTTCCTGCTCCCTGTCTGTGTTCCTTGGTTGGGAAATTGTGGCCTTGAAATAATCCTTTTTTATTTTGATTCCTCATTTTTTATAAATATTAGATTGTGATATCATAACCTAATCAGTGGATTAATAATTTGAAATGTCTATTACACTGGGTTATAACTGTAGCAGGTAGGGTGTGGCAACAGGAAGTGGGTCACTGGAGGCAAGCCCTTGGGGAGACTGTATATCTTATCTTAGGCCCCATCTCCTCTGCTTTCTGGCTGCCTGGAATTCAGAGCTTTCCCCCACCACACACTTTCCATCTCACCTTGGGCCCAGAAAGTCCCTCTGAGTGAGGTGACCATGGACTGAGACCTCTGAAACAATGAACCCAGAAGGAAATTTTCCTTCTCTAAGGTGTCATTATCAAGTATTTTTGACACAGTAACAAAATCCTGCTAACACACTATAATATTGTGTACTGTTAGAGAAAACCATGTTTGGAAGAGGCTTTTCAAATTCTGTCAGAGTGTTATAGAATAATGATAGGGGAGGTAGAGATCTTTTGTCATGCCTATTCTTGTCTTAGACAGGAAGCATTTATGTTAATGAGTTTTCTCTAGTAGCCATAATTTACACTTATTTTACCTCTGTAATTTATACTGCAGAGAAGTGACAGATATTACAATGAAAAGATCATCATCATCCTTAACTGTAGAAATACTAGCTTAGTAGAATGAATGTCTTAAAATCCCAAATACATTTTTATTATAATAGATTTATTTAAATAGCCCTACTTTGAAAATAAGTGTACTGCTGCAGCAATGATGAATCACTAGAAGCTTACTTTTGTATTTTTTTGGGTGATGCCTGTTACCAGGTTTTCAATGCACGTTTTGCCAGTTAAATGTTGCTCCCTTTTCTTTTTCATGGAAAATCAATTTGAAGATAATGTTTACAACTCTGAAAATCTCAGGTACAATAGCATAGGTGAAAATATAACAAGTTAGGAGGAATCTCATGATCTCTGTACAAGTGAATCCTTGAATTCAGAGTGGTTTTATATATTATATGTGGACAGGGAGGTTCATTGGAGCAGGACCTGGGATACTGAGCATTTGACAAGCCAAGAAAAATGACAAAAGAATTTCTCCACTCTCATTCATCAGATGTTCTCACCACTGCTTGAACCCAACCTACTAGCAGGAAACACAATTTTCTATAACTATTTTTAAACTTATTTCCATAAATCATTTCAATTGAAATTTCAGGATACTCTAGCAAAGCTACATATTTTTATGTCCATTCATTTTTCCACTCACTAATAATTCTCTCCTTTCATTTATATTCTTTCCTCAACAAACTCTACCTTCTCCTTAATGCTAATCTTATGATTTCATCTCTTATTTCAATGAAAAATGAAAGTTTTGATTTTGAAATCATGAAATTGAGTCTCTAGTTATTTTTCTCTACTATATTAAGATAACGACTACATACAATTGCTTTAAAATAGTCTATATAGGGCAACCTGCTATTGAGTCTGCTCTTGCATCTGTCAGCTGTTTCTGTTCTTTGTGAGTCAATAAATCCTACTCCTTTCACTCTTAAGAAAAATAGTCTATATATAACATAAAATAATATTAATATACTCTCTTATTTTAAACATAATATCCCATTGAGTTAAACATTAAGAATAAGACTATTAAACAGAAAACAAATAATTATTTTATTATTGTTGAAAAAGTAGTAGAGGACTATAATATATAATTCAAAAGGTTCAAGAGAACAGAAGGTAAAAAATTTTCTCACACTTTACTCCTGGTATTTTGAGATAACTACTACTATTATTAGGTTTTTTAATTCATAACTCCAGTGATATTTTATACTTATACAATGAAATGTCTTTGCCCCAGACACATATTACTCAGTGATTATAATCTTTGTAATTTTGTTGCATTTTAAAATCTCTAATATTTGAATGTTTCATAGTCAATGGCATCTAGCAGTCCTTGTTAACCTAGTGCCATGTGACATAATTGTCGTTGCTTACACATGAAGCCTATCGGTCTGTAGTTTTAGGGTGATCTGAAATTTGGTTTTAATTTTGTGTAGTGACAGCACATCATAAACAAGAATTAATTGTCCTAATTTGAATAAATGAAAGAAAACAAAAACAAACAATAACAGTAGCCAAAGGGGACAGCAGACATTTTTTAGTTGATTTCACTTCCACCTGGCAATGAGCTCCTTAGAAAGCTTGTAAATGCCTTCTTTTGAGCAGCCTCTATGCAGGGAAATGGATAGAAATGGAAAAAATTATGCTGAGTGAAATATCCCAAATTCAGAAACTCAAGGGCTGAATGTTTTCTCTCATATGTGGAAGTTGGCTAAGCTAATAATAACCTCAACATGGATGAATTTTTACATGAGCAGGGAGAACCTTTCCTGTGATGCTGGGGAATGAAGGGAGTGGAGCAGAGAGGGGGGTGGGATTAGAAGGGATATCAAGATACCTGGAGGGAGGGAGTAGGGGCATTATTAACCTAATGGAGAACCTTCAACTTACATGAGAAGCCCAACAAACATGGGGGTAAAGTAGGGGAACCATGGGATTGAGTAGAACTCAAACAGGGGAGATCATGAACTGACATCACCCTTGGCTTGCTCTGTCAATATCATGTGTTCATGGATGTCAGGCAACGATTCCTTCCTATATGTAAATAAAATAAAACTTGAGCCTGAAATTCTGAACCCATTTTTTAAAAAAATCTATGTGTGTTTGGATTATACACAGGTTATTTGTCTTTTTCTAAAAGGTGGAATGGTTGGTTCTTAGAATATGCATGCTTCTCAGGTTGCTTTGTGCTACTGTAATAGAATACCAGAGATTGGGAAACTCATGGTGAAGATGCTGTCATCTGATGAGGGCCTTTGCTGCTATGTCATCTCATGGCAGAAGGCAAAAGGGCAAGGGAAAGTGTGGGTGGGAGAGCAAGAGGGCGTCAAACTAAATTTTATAACTAACCCACTACTATGATATCTAGCCACTCCTTCAAAAATGACAATAATCTCTAATTAGGCCCCAGCTTGCAACATTGTTCTGGTGGGGACTACATTTCTATCACATGAGCTTTGGTGAAAACATACAAATTCAAGGAATATCTAAATCTTTCAAATGTGATTGCAAAAAACTTACATTTCTACCAGTGTTGTAGGAAAATGAAGAAAAGATGGCAAAGATCTTGATGATGCCATGTACTAAATATTTTCCTGCTACAGTAGGATAATTTTTTTAAGGATAATAACCAACAGTTGGATAAATTTTACTGATCCATACCAGGAAAATAAAAGAGTCAGTACCAAGGCATCTGTCTTGTACCATTGGGAAAAACAGCTTATTTCCTTTGCCCTTAACAAAAGTAAACAATTTTTTTCTGATAAATTCTCATATATCAGAAAAAAATCTCATACTAATTAAATATGTTCACAAACTATGTATTTTAAAACAAGCATACTTAAAATCAAAGTTATTTCCTAGCAAGAATTAATATAGGATGTCAGATATTGAAGATAAAATAGAAAAAAAAAGAAGAAACCATTAAAGGCAGAAATTGTTAATCATGAACACTGAAGACAACCTAGTGTAATAATTACAATTATGAAAACAAATGGCCCTTTCTTTCCTGTTTAAAAGGTAATAGTCTCGGGGCTGGAGCAGTGACTCTGAGGTTACGGCGCTTGCCTGGAATGTGCTAGTGTATGGGTTCAAACCCCAGCACCCATGTACAAAATTAAGTATCAGTTAAGTTCAAAACCCCAGCACCCATTTATACAACTAAGTGTCATAGCAACGAAGCCATGTGAAAAACTTAATGAAAAAATTGATTCTCTCTCTTTCTCTCTCTTTAAAAAAAAAGGTAATAATCTTACATTGGAATGTAATAAGAATCTGATGGTAAGCTATTTGCAAGTCCTGTATCTGAAGAAACTTACATGAAAAACAACATGGATGAACTAAATTCAATGTTAATTAAACAAAACTCATAAAGTTGGGACCTAAATGTATAAAATGAGATAAAGAAAATAATTATGTACCAACAAATGAAATTGGACATGTTGAATAAGCTAAAATAAAAATTCCAAAAGTAAAAGCTTGTATAAGTCAAATAAATAATTAAAACATAGATATTTAGAGCCAAAAATAATAGTACTGAGTCTATGAGTGATCAATTAGGCAAAAATTAAGTGAAAATATGTCTGACATATGGAAGACACTAAATCATTTTCTTAAATCATTAGGTGTTAAAAATGTTCAAAAATTACATATATATATATTTATAATATATCTATAAAAGGTCATATATCATATTCATAAGTTATTTACCAAAGCAGTCATTACATATTAGGAGACACAAAAACCTTTACTAAATGTTTAAAATATTATTAAATGAAATACTACCAGAATAAGACCCTAATTTAGGGAAAATAAAAGAGATGGTTGTCAAAGTTTTAAGAAATTGTCCAATTTTTATGGTAATATCAAATTTTATTTGGTTTTCTTTTTTCTAAGAGAATTTCATTGTTAGTATTTTAGTAAGCAATATTATTTCTAAACTTTTCTCTTATTGGTATTACTTTAATTGAAAAATCATCATTGTTTTACATTTAAGAAGTAGAGTGTGGGTTTAGCATATATAGCCTTGACAAAGTTCAGAAATGGTTCTTTGAACCCCATCCTTTCTAGAGTTTTGAACATAAAAGGGTGCTGAATTTTATCAAAGGCCTTTTCTGCATCCAATGAGATGATAATATGGTTTTTGTATAATACTAAATGGAGAAAAGCTGAAAGCATTTCCACTAAAGTCGGGAACAAGACAAGGATGTCCGCTCTCAACTCTTGTATTCAATATTGTTCTTGAGACCCTAGCCTGAGCAATTAGGCAAGAAAAAGAAATCAAAGGGATAAAAATAGGAAGAGAGGAAGTCAAACTCTCTCTATTTGCTGATGACATGATCCTGTATCTGGAAGACCCAAAAAACTCCATCAATAAACTGCTCGAACTCATAAGTAGATTTAGCAAAGTGGCAGGATACAAGATGAACACACATAAATCAATAGCTTGCCTTTATACCAATAATAACAGGCCTGAAGAAGAAGTCAGGAATTCAGTTCCTTTCAAGATAGCTTCAAAAAAATAAAATAAAATACTTGGGAATTAACCTAACAAGGGAAATCAAAGATCTCTTCAATGAAAACTATCGAACATTGAAGAATGAAATCCAAGAAGACCTAAGAAGATGGAAAGATGTCCCATGCTCTTGGATAGGCAGAATTAATATAATAAAAATGGTCATTCTACCAAAAGCTTTATATAGATTTAATGCTATCCCTATAAAGATACCTATGTCGTTCTTTACAGACATAGAAAAAGCAATTCTCAAATTCATTTGGAACAACAAGAAACCAAGAATTGCCAAAGCACTACTAAGCAAGAAAGATGAAACAGGCGGTTTTGCCATTCCAGTTCTAAAACTATACTATAGAGCCATAGTAACAAAGACAGCATGGTACTGGTATCAAGACAGGGAAGAAGACCAATGGAATAGAATAGAAGACCCAGAAACAAATCCTCAAATCTTTAAACATCTGATTTTTGACAAAGGGGGACAAAATATTACATGGAGAAATGACAGCCTCTCCAACAAATGGTGCTGGACAAACTGGTCTTCCACCTGCAGAAAGTTGAAATTAGACCCATATCTTTCTCCTTGCACAAGAATCAAATCAAAATGGATCAAGGAGCTTGGTATTAAAATAGCTACGTTGCAACTGATAGAAGACAAAATTGGTCCAACACTTCAACATTTAGGAGTAAGCAAAGACTTTCTCAACAGGTCTCCAAAAGTGAAGGAAGTAAAGTAAAAAATCAGTGAATGGGATGCCATAAAGCTAAAAAGCTTTTGTACTGCCAAGGAAACAATCAAAAGAGTCAAGAGGTTTCCTACGGAAATGGAGAGAATCATGGACTATGATTCCTCAGACAAGGGTCTCATATCCAGAATCTATAAAATCCT
>PVKS010003890.1:0-99132 GCA_004027875.1 Aplodontia rufa
GAAAAGGGGGGTTATAAATACTGTATGGTACACTTTGCTTCCCTGAGAAGCTAAATAATACTCATGAAGGCATAAAACACTAGAAAAGTAAAAATTTAATATATATGCGTGTATATATTTATGGCTATAAGGGGGAGGGGAGGAATGCAGTGGAGATATGAGACCGGGAGTGGGTGGGTGGCGGGGATCAAGTGCAACTTACATTGTCATAGCGTGTGCATGAATGAATGTGTAATAACAACTCCCTCCACTATGTAAGACTATGATGCACCAATAAATAAAAAAAGAAAGAAAGAAATTCCTGATATGTGGGTCTCAATCCCCAGAGATGTGGATTTAATGATTCTGGGGTGCAGCCTGGCTGTTGAGGCTCTGAAAGGCTCCCCAAGGATTTCATCATGCCGCAGTGTTTGAGAACCTCTGGTCTAGATGGAGCAGGGCGGATGCTATTCTCTGGTTTTCCTTTCCTGGATTTTAGCTGCGAGCCACAGCTCATAAGCCTGCCGCAGACTTCTGCGGTGCTGCCTGGGAGCAGACGACAAGGCGGATGTGCGCACGGAAAGAAGAAGTATTCAAGCTCCCAGGCTACGCCAGATGCATCTTGTTGCTTAACAAGCAGCCCTGAAGGTCCTTGTTCTCAGACTTGGTTTACAGACAGAAGCCTGAGTCTTGGCCAGGTGGAGGATGATGCTCAGGTGGAAAAGTGGGGGCTTAAATGAAATTCACATGCGACAAGGAACCGGCAGGCAGGAAGGTCGCCCTGCTACAGACTGATTTCCTGAGGTGTTTCTGAGGTCAGCCTCCTAGAGGTCAGACTGCTTGCCTCTAAAGAAGTGCACGCGCCTGCAGGCGCGCACATGCACATAAACTCACACGCCACCTGCCACAATTCCACCACTTAGGTCATTATAGTCAACCAGCAAATTGTCTTGGAAGGGAAAGTGGGGAGACGGTTCCATCAGTCACGGCAATTGAGGTTTGCCGAGTGACTTTGTGGAAGCCTGTCCCAGCATCCTTGGCAGGCCCTGGCTTCCGGGCAGACAGCAAACAGCACAGGAACATGCCACAGAAGCATCTGCAGATGCAGATCGAGCAGCCGAGGTGAGGCTGCTGAAAGCTGCTATTTAACGAGTAACTTATACAAAATAATTGTCCCCCTGGTTTCCAAGGCAAGCAACAGAGCCGTGAGCAGCTTTTGGCTGTGGTGGCAAAAGTCTGCTTTAAACTGCTGATGGCTCTTTCTACTTTCTCAGGGAGGCTCATGCAGGAGTAGAGGGCAGGAGGAGAGCAGCAGGCCCAGCTGGGACACCTGCGCGGCCACTTCCTAGCTGCTGGGCAATGCTCAAGTTGTGGTTTCCTCACATGTGTCTGGAGGGCTTCTCCTGCTGTGACAGAGTGATGGAACTGGATTTATGCTCCTGCCTGAAACACCTAAAAAACAAAGCGAGGGGCTGGAGCGGTGGCTCAGCGGAATCGCACTTGCCCGTCATGTGCTAGGACCTGGGTTCAAACCCCAGCACCACATATTCAACTAAGTGTTGGAGCAAGGAAACCAGATTGAAAAACACTAAATAAAGTTCCTCTCTCTCTCTCTCTCTCTCTAACAAAACAAAAACAGGGGCTGGAGCAGTGGCTCAGCGGTTGCAGCACTTGCCTGGCATACACAGGGACGCAGGTTCAAACCCCAGCATCACATACACAATGAAGTGTCGGAGCAATGAAGGCCACATGAAAAACTAAATAAAATTGATTCAGTCTTTCGCTCTCTCACTGTCCCTCTCTCTTAAAAAAAAAAACAAACAAACACAAAAAATCCCTAAAAAACAAAGCAAGCCACGTGCTGTGGCACACATCTATAATCCTTGCAGCTCAGGAGGCTGAGGCAGGAGGATCACAAGTTCAAAGCCAGCCTCAACAACTTAGTGAGGCCCTAAGCAACATAGCAAGATCTTGTCTCAAAAGAAAAGATAAAAAAGCTGGGGATGTTTTTTGGTGGTTAAGTGCACCTTGGTTCAATCCCTGGTACGAAACAAAACAAAAACAAAAACAAACAGAAAAACAGAATAGACAAAATCCTTGAAGTAATGTTTTTCAAGACTGGTCATCAGACCACAGAGTTCAGGACCAGAAAGCTTTATGATTGTCCCTGCTTACTGCCTTGGCACAGGGAGAAGGGGACTGAGACCAGGAGGGAGAAGCAGAAGGATAACACTGTAAGTTTCTGCCCCTGAGTGTGAACTGGTACAAGGGCACGGGAAGGTCAAGGTGTCTACCATAAACTCGAAATCAACAAGGAGGACAACCAAGAGGAGTAGCTAAGTCCGTAGAGGCAACGACATGGAATTGTCAAAGATAAGCTAAAGGAAACGAGAAAAACAGTAGAAAACAGACGGAACGGAAAACAAATTGCAAAATACTAGACTGCTCAAATCCAACCAGACCGATAATCATATAACTGTAAACAGTCTGAACACCACTTAGAGAGGGTCAGTTTGGGTAAAGAAGCAAGACTCTTCAAAGTCTCGCAGACACGCACTTTATAAAGACAAAAAAATGCTCAAAGTAAAAGGATAAAAAAAAGAGAAACAATCACTGACGCTAGTCAAAAAGAAGCTGGAGCAGGGCGTGGAGGCCCATGCCTGTAATCCCAGCAAGTCAGGAGGCTGAGGCAGGAGGATTGCAAATGTGAGGCTAACCCCAGGCAATTTAGCAAGACTCTGTCTTAAAATACCAAAACGTCTGGGAATGTAGATTAGTGATAAAGCACCCCAGGGTTAAAACCCCAGCACCACAATAAATAAATAAAGAAAGAAGGAAGCTGGGATGACTATTCACACCAGACAAAGGAGATTCCAGAACGGAGACTATTCATTTCACATTTGCTAGTCTCGTTGGCTGGGCTGACATCATCGTCACCACTTCGCTTGAGGCTTTATATCACAGAGCCCTTGACCCACTGAGTCAGGGTTTGGACCAACCAGAGCCCTAGTCCTATCCTGACAATGAGGTGGGGGGTGGAGAAGGCTCTTCAGTCCATCTAGACCGAAGAAGGGATGGGGAGGGAGGAGGTAGGCCAGCTCCTCTGCTCCTCTTTCCAGGAAGACGCCCTACGCCTCTCTCGCCCCTCTGCCCGCTTCCCGTGCTCCTTACCTGCCTTCAGCAGGCTCAGCAGGTGAGGAGTAGAGACCAGCAGCTAGAAGGAGCTGGCGCTGGTTGGCAGAGGTGAGCAAGTGTGCAGTACCTGGGGGCTGCTGAGCCAGGGTCCCCCCATGGTCCTCTAGGATGCCTGTTCCTTGGAGTTGGGAGGCCCAGCCCTGCCTCCAAGTCACTGAACCTTGGTTTTCTCATCTGAAGAATGGGGATAGTCTGACCCCTAGGGATGTCAAAAGGCCCTGGGAACATGCTGACACATGGAGGGGAATTGCTGCTGCCCTCTCTCTGCCCTGCCCCAACTCCTGTGCCTGCTTCTCCTGTCACTCAGTGATATTGTCTCCCTCAGACCCTTCCTTCCCTCGCCATGGCCAGCTTGGAGCTGGGTGGCTCTGCCTCACCAGGGATGAAGATAGAAGGATGAAGCAGATAGAAGGATGTTCCTTCATGACCCTTGAAAGGCCACGCTGCAGGTGAGGGGTAAGGACAGGGCTAAAGGACGCAGGAAGTCTGTGACTGAATGTTTTTTGTAGTATTTCGTTGGTCTGCTTTTTCGTTAAAGTAAAATTTGCATAACATATAATTAACCATTTTAAAGTATAGAGTTCAGTGGAATTTATTACATTTACAATGTTGTACAGTCTCAAAGACACTAGTTCAAAAGCTGTTAAAAATCATCCCAGAAGAACACCCCACACCCATCCTATAATCAGTCCATGTTTCCCCTCACCTTTCAGTCCCTGGCAACATAATCTGCTTTCCCTCTTTATGAATTTGCCTATTCTGTTCTTTTCAAAGAAAATGAATCATTTATATTTGGTCCTTTCTCTCTGGCTTCTTTCACTTAGGGTAGGGTTGTCAGGTTTATCCATGTTGTAACATACGTCAGTGCTTCTTTTTTATGGCCAAGTAATATTCCATTGTATAAATATACCAGTCCCCTTAGCCACTGATGGACATTTGTGTTGCTTCCAACTTTTTTTTTTTAAAGAGAGAGGAAAGAGTGAGAGAGAAAAGGAAAGATAGAATCATTCCATTTATTTTTTCATCTGGCCTTTGTTTCAACTTCGTTGTATATGTGATGCTGGGGTTTGAACCTGGGTCCTTGTATATGCCAGGCTAGCGCTACAACTGCTGAGCTACCACTCCAGCCCTGTTTCCAACTTTTTTTTTTTTTTTTAAAGAGAAACAACTTTATTTAGTTTTTCACATGGCCTTCATTGCTCCAACACTTAGTTGTGTACATGGTGCTGGGGTTTGAACCCGGGTCCTCGTGCTTGCCAGGCAAGTGCCGAAACTGCTGAGCCACCGCTCCAGCCTCTGTTTCCAACTTTTGACTATTGTGGATAGTGTTGCTATTTTTAATTTTTTTGTGTGTGAGCAAGTGTCTATTTGTGTACGTGCTTTTAATTCATTTGAGCATAAACCAAGGTGTGCAGTTGCTGGATGGTATAGTAACTCTATGCTTAACGTTTTGAGGAGCTGCTAAACTGTTTTTCACAGTGGTTGAAACTCCTCTAGATTTATATTATTCTAAGTGCAAGGAAAATATAGCAATATAGAAAACATGGAAATCATTTATTGAGCAATTTAAAATTATTTTAAAGAAATCAAATAATTATATATAAGCGCATGATAATTGTAACAATTCAGATGAGAAAAATTCTAGAAGAAAAAAGTCTCTTTTCTGTTACTGCTATCTTGAGGCTGATTAGTGTTAATTCTTCATTGTGTATTCTTCCAAACGTTTTCCAGGTATTGGTAGAGTCTGTGATTTTTTTTTTTTTACACAAGTATGAAACACGCTCCATATTATCTTATTTCGAGTCTTCCTATCCATTTCTTATGAATTTTAGTTGTTCTAGGGACCGTCCCAGAGCTGCACCGAGGACTCCAGGAAGAGGCCCCTCATATCTGAGAACTTTCTTTATCTTGTTTAGAAAACATCCGGAAGTCTGGACCTCAACTGGACAAAGCTGTCTTTGGGAGGTTAGATGATGAATGCACGGTAGTTTTCCTTTCGCTTATCTGCATGTATGAATTCTTTATAAAATGAATATGAATAAGAAAAAAAAAGCTGGGAAGAACTGAGGCCCCCCCCCAAGCTTGTATCTTAATTTAGCACTGACTTCATTCTTCCTCCTTGCATAATGAGTTGTTTATCTATTTGCCTCCCTCGAGGTCGAGGGCGGACAGGTTTATTCATCTCCCTGCCCTCCCCACTCCTCCCTCAGCCCCTATGCAGAGCTGAGCCCCATGCCAGGCACACTGGCAAGTGGCCCTTCCGGGCTCTGGTGGAGGCTGTAGAGGAGAGGGCGGAAGACCTCTTAGCTCAGGCTCACAAAGTAGCCTGTGTGGTGTGGGAGGCCACCCCGCCCCAGCCAACTGTGGGGTGGTCACACTCTCTGCAGGGACAATAGGGCCAGGACTCCCAGGGTAGCTGGGCGTGATGGCAGGTGCATTTATTCTTGGGGACTCCAGCTAGGGGTGGCAGGCGGCACCCAGCTGAGGGTGTAATTAGTGCTACCAGGAGCAGGAAGTAGGAGAGGCTTGGAGGCTCAGGCTCTCTTTCCAGAGAGATATAAATAGCTGGTCTCTGGGCGGAGGTGGAGAGCTGTGCACAGGACTGAGGTGCGAAAGCTTCCTGAGCTTGTCTGCGCGTCTGGACTGGGAAGGTGCAGGGGGAGGGGCCCTGTGGGGAGAGGATTGTCATCTGGCCAGGGCTGGGGTCTGTCTCCAGAGTGTCCCAAGGGCTCGTGTTCCTGTTAGGGTCTCAGGCTACTAGAGGGGGCATTCCTACAGCCCCACAGCTCCCTGACCATCCCAGCCTCCTCCCTCTGCCTTTCTTCAAGGAGTGGGGCTGTTCAGGGTTCAGTAGGGCCCCCAACATCAGGATCATTTATAGAATTTCTGCAGGAATGGGCTCTGATGGTGCCGGGCAGCTCTGAGCCTGACTCACCCAAAAGCGCTTTATAAATAGCCTGGCAGAGGGACGTGGGTTGCCCGCCTGTCCCCACACGCAGAGCAGGTGGCGGCACTGAGGCCCTGAAGGTTTCCCCCACAGAGGCCCCATTCTGGGTGCTGGAAGGGAGCCCTGTTGGCTTCTGGATAGTGGCGCTGCAGAAGGCCTGGGGCACTAAGACCCCTCAGTGATGATGTCGGAGTCCCAGCCTCCATGGGGAGTGCTGGGCATTTCTGGCTGGGCACACTTAGCCAGTATGAATTCTACTCGCTGGAAAACCCGGGATGAGTCACCTCCCCTCTCAACCTCAGAACCCTCACAGGTAAAATGAGAGGGTTGAACTAGGTGAGTTCTAAGGTCCTGTCTGGTTGTTATATATTTTTTATTTTCCTTGGTTGGCACAGGTTGGCATTGCTGAATTAGACACCACCAATATTTACCGAGCCCCTATGTACATGGACTGAGTTTTAATAAAACTCATCTGCCGCTGGTTCATCCATGGGCTGGGGCCTTGCTGAAGAGTCAATGTGATCCTACGCCAGGCCTCAGCTGTGCGGGCACCAGTTGTTCAAAGGACCAGCAAGGGAGTGTGGCAGAGGGTCAGGCAGAGGTGGGAAGCACCTGCACTGTGCTCTGATGCCCACTTGACTTTGCCCTAGCAGCCCAGTGCTCCAGAAGGGCCCAGGGACTTGCTCGAGGTCACGTCCAGGCATTCTGATTTCAAGCCCAGGGTTCTTGGGAGGAGGGATTGTTATCTTTATCTTCTCTATTTGGAAAAATCTAATGTTGACGAGATGGTGCCAGCATCCAGGTGCACTGGGCAGAGAAGACAGGCGCAACTTGTTCCTAATTAGGGCCTGCTCTGGTCTCAGGCCAGGGAAGACAGGACACTGTGGCACTTGACCCAGGATCTGGTCCAATCTAAGTATGAACAAGTCACTGGATGTTCCCACATCACAAGGTGCGTGTGTGTGCGTGTGCGTGTGTGTGTGTGTGTGTGCATGTGTGCTCGTGCACAGTAGGCGGACCCAACACCCACACATGGAGCTCACGAGCTGGGCAGGCAGGCTCTGTCACTATCAGGACCAGGTGGACTTTGGTGCCTCTCGCCCCAGGACAGTAGCTGGAAGGCCAAGGGTCTACTAAAGTATGTACTTGGGTAGGGCTGACTGTTGTCTCTGAAGAGAAAGAAACATTTGACTGCTCAGCCACAGAAGGCACAGTGGGACCCGTGAAGCTGTTTTCAGCTGGCACGGCATGGGCGCGCACTGCTAGAACATCCTAACTTGTGACGCTGAGGTCCCCCTCCCACAGTGCATGGCCTCCGGGCAGGGTGTGCTGGCTCCCAGCGTGGCAGGGCGTCCTGGAGGACTTGGTCCGTAACGCACGTCCCCGTGCCCCACAGCCTGCTGGAAGGGGCTCCCCAGTGGGGGTCAGGCTTCCCCGAGCCGCTCGGCCTCCACCGCAGCCGGCTGTGGTGCTGACCTCGGAACGCGGGGGCTCAGCGTGTCCCAGCTTCCCTTTCCCTCACCCCAGCCTTACGCAGCTTAGATTTGAGCACTTTGTGGCCACTGATGTGAGGATCGGTAGATGACGAACACCCAGCCTCAGGACTATGAGGCTTAAGGAACTGACTTAGCAGCTGGGAAACAACCCTCACAGACCGCTGAAGAAGTGAGTAAGGTGTCGTGCTTTTTTGGACTGAAGAGCTGAAAGGGTTTGGTTTCCTTTGAGGGAAACAGAATCGGAGGGTCTTCAACAGGGAGCTTGGCTCTGGTTGGTCTGTCCAGCTCAACAGGCCTGCCATGGGAAAGCTCTGATCAGACCCCTGCGCCTCCCCACTTGCCCTGTGACCTTGAGCTCTAACACTCTAGAGGGCCTCTCATTTATAAACTGAGGGAGCTTGACTTTTAAATCCTCCCTTACCCGATAGGTTACAACACCTCAAAAGATGGGAAGCTGGGGTATTTGCCCAAATTCTGGCATCAGACCTCATTCTGACAGTTTTGTTGTCCTGGAGTCCTCCTCCTTGTCTACTCCTCCCCCAAAGCCCTTCCCTCCCCTTTCCTCTTCCCCAGAGTCTGTGGGAGGTGTGCTTGGCTTGGCCACTGAGAACCACAGAGCCAGCACAGTAATGAGAGGCAAGAAGTGAGCGTGTGGACACGCTCAGATGGTGGCGACTGGCCAAGGGCCCCCTGCAAGGTAGGGGGGATCTTTGGGAAGGGTCCAGGGGAAGGTTGGCTGCCAAGAACCTACAGGCCCAGGATCAGGGATAAGATGGGGTTGGGAGGCTCTTCCAGGTTAATTATCACAAAAGTCCCCAAGGAGTGGGTGGCCTCCCAGGAGCACAGGAGCCAAGTGTTAACATATAGGACTCTTCTGAAGACAGAGCTGGGGTTAGGTCGGGGTGGGCAAAAAGGCATTTGTGCCATCTCCCTAGGGTACACCTGGGCCAGGCATTGCATCTGCACTATTGACAGCTCTCAAAACCCACCCGAGAGGCCACCATGTGCAAGGCCCAGGTTCACTAACCTGTACACAGCCACACAGCCAGGGAGAGGCACAGCAGGACTGGAACGTGTCTGCTGATTCTAAACACACAGGGGCCCCTCAGCTCCATGCACCATGAAGGAAATGTGATTTACATTAAAATTGCACGGGAGAAGTTTGAAATATCCTAGGATAACCCAACAGAGTGTCAGCAGGATTTGAACCTGAGCCTCCCTTGGGTGCAAAACTGGTTGCTGGGGAAATTGAGGTGAACGAGCTTGAGCCCTAGACCTTGAGCCTTAGACCCTGAGCCCTGGACCCTGAGACCTAGACCTTGAGCCCTAGACCCTGAGCCCTAGACCCTGAGACCTAGACACTGAGCCCTAGAACCTGAGCCCTGGACCCTAGACCCTGAGCCCTGGACCCTGAGCCCTAGGCCCTGAGCTCAATGTTTGGTTGCATGGGAGGCTGGCTGCAGGGTTGCTGGTATCCCCTATTTCTTGGGTGGAGGACTGGCATGCTGGATACAATCAGGCGGGAATCTCTAAAGAGACAGAGCTTGAGTGGTCTCTGAAAAGGCAGTCTGGAATTTACATGACAGGTGTGGAGAACAGAGTTCTAAGAGCTGGAACAGCGTGTGAGAAAAGAGCAGAGAACTGGAAGGGTGTGTAGAGTTGGGGAGACGGGGGTGGCTCCCTGAGGCCGGAGATGGGGCGGGTGGGAAGAAGGGGTGCCAGAGACAAGGCTGGACAGGTATGGGCAGGCGAACTGGGCCAGTTGGGGAGGGTGTCTCTTTCTTTGGCTGAGCCTCAGTTTTCCAGCTCTAAAACGGGAAAAATAAGGCCACCTTTCTGTATGGGGATATTGTGAGAATTAAGCCAGATGATAAGCTCAAACTGGTGGCACGAAGCCTGACTCAGGCCCAGGAACTGCTTGTTGCTGTTGTGGCTTTTGGTGATGCAATAACTACTGGGCTCCTTAATTTCCTGTTAGTCTGTTCTCAGCGCAGTAGCAAGAATGCGTCTGTTAAGACGTGGGGCGTGGGGCGGACTGTGTCCTCTGCTTTCAAGTCTCCAGGGGTTCCACCTCACGCATGCTGCGGTCCTTGTAATAGTCTTCCAGCCCCTGCATCACGCCACCGCCTCTACCCCGTCCCCATGCGCCTCTTGCTGCTCCCCTCCTGCTCTTGTCTAGCAGTGCTGGCCTCAGGTGTTTTGAACTTGCAGGTGACTTCTGCGTTGCATGTGTTGTTCGTTTTGCCTAGGATGTTGTTTTAGACTCTATCCAAAAGACCCGACTAGAAAAACATAGAGGAGGAAAAGTTAATTTGGGACTCAGGGTTTCAGAGGTTCATCCACAGACAGCCCGCTCCATTGCTCCTTTCCAAGGGCAGGCAGAACACCACGGCAGAGGGGCGTGGTGGAGGAAGCAGCTCCGGACGCTGCAACCAGAAAACGGAGAGAGCTCTGCTCACCAGGGACAAAACACAAACCCCAAAGGTCTTCCCCAGTGACCTGCTTCCTCCGGGCACAAGCTTTGTGCTCGTAGTTACCTCCTAGCTAATCCAATCAGCGGGCTAATCCACCGATCCGGTCACACCTCTGGCCTCTGTCCCACACCAGTGCTCCCCATCTCCCTTGCCGCTTGGAATCCCTGCTCAACATTTATCACCTCTTATTTAGTTATTTGCACTGCTTATTGCTTGTTCTTCCCACTAGAACACAAGGTCTGTGAGAGCCGGGCGTCATGAGTCCGGTTTGTGCTCCACTGAATCCTTAGCACGCAGCTCAGCACTGGTGTGCAATAAAATGTGCCATTTTCATATTATTACTTCAGGCACATGTGGACGTGGGTGTGTGGCTCCAAGACCAGGCTCTCCAAGGTGGTTTGGCTCCTTTGGGAAGCCACTTCCTCCAGTCCCTCTGCCTCCACCAGGAGCCCAGGGGCTGCCAGCAGCTGGCTGACAGCTCCGCCTTCCCCTTCCCGGCAGGCCTTTTTGCTTATTTCAAAACAGCCCCTCGGCTCCCTCTGGGGCTCCCTCCCGCCTGGAAACCCAGCAAGCACTGGGGGTGGAAGACTGGCACCCCATGTGCCATCTCGGTCTGGAGGAATTTCCCCAGATCCCAAAGCAGCTGGGTATCTGGGAGCTCTGGAGGCTAGGCAGCCTGATTCAGATCCTGGCTCCCCCTCCAGCTGGAACTCTGGGCTGGGGCCCTCTCTCCAGGGCTTCCCTGGCCGTGTGGGAGCTGCCCTTTCCCGAGCTCTGGGCTGTATCCAAGCAAGTTACTGTCATCCCTTGATCACCTCTGAGAGCCACCCTTGGGTGTCTTTAGGATGCCTCCCCTTCTGAGAGCTCCAGTCTCAATCCTATCACACCCTCTGGGCCCACATCCCACGTGCTTATTGCTTGGTCTGTTGGAGTGACTGACATTTCAACATAATTCCCACATATTGTGTCCCCTCTGTGACCTTCAGGAGATACTGTGCTTTCATTTTGAGGTGTGGCTATGGCACTACAGGATGGCAGGGGTGGGATTTTGAAACAGGTTGCCCTTTGGTCCCTGACTCCTTCTAGGAGAATGGAGAGTCACAGAGAGAGGACAAATTCTATTGTCAAACAGATGGGGCCCGGGTCCTGGCTTAGCCCCCTAGCTGTGCCACCTTGAGTAACTTGCTCACCCAGCCATAAAATGGGTGTAGCAAAGGGACCAACTCCCTTCTAGCGTAGTGTAGGATTCAGTGGATGATGTGTGAGGCCCTTGGCTGGGGCTGGCTCAGAGTTGGGGTTCAGTAGAGGGAGGGGACACAGCAGCAGGGTGCTACGCCTGGCCTTCCCCTGCTGAATGCTGCCATCATTGGTAACTTCCAGCATTTCCAGGCCCCACACAGAGCACCAGAGGGCCACTTGGCCTCCTGGAATCTGCCCTGGGCATGAAGCAAGAGCACCTCTAGCTGGGACCCAGCTTCTCGGGCTATGACTTTCCATGCAGAACCTGGTCCTCTGCTTGACCATCCCTGAAGAAGTGTCCCAACCCAGAGCTCAGGAAGGAATCCCTGCCCATCCTTCTGACACTCAGAGACCTTGAGAATCCTGATTTTCTCTGACTTGGGTGAAAATGATGCTGAGGGGGAGAGAGAGATTCAGATGTGTGAGCAGTAGTAAGAAGGAGAACTTGCAAATCTCAGGGTACCAGGCCTGTGGGAGCCTTGAGGGCAATGAGACACACCTTGTGTTAATGATGGTCCAGAGGTCCAGAGAGGGCCTGTGACTATCACATGTCACACAACTCATAAGGAGTAGAGCTGGAACTCGAATCCAGGTCTCCTAACTCCTCACTCAGGGCTCCTTTCCCTGCACCTGGCCAGCCAGGACAGCCAGTGGGGTCGGTGAAGCCATGGCGAGCCTGACCCTCATTTCCTGTTCCTGGGTCCTGGCCTCCACTCCATCCATATCAGATCAATTAAGTCACAAGGAGCCAGTGACATGCAGTGGGGTGGTGGTAAGGGTCAAGGTGGTCTCTGATTCCAAACAGGCCAATTGCAGGAACACATGGACTGCCTCTGCCACACTGTCCTTGCTGTTTCTGTGGCCTGGAATGTTCTCCCTGCAACCCCGTTGGTCAGAATAACCTTGTTCTGCTGGAGGCTCTCTCCCCTCCCCAGCAGTAGAAGGGCCACGAGCCCTTCTTCCGCATCACACTTAGCTCTGTCATCTGTGCTTTCGTGAGCATGGCTTCCTATGTCTTAGTTGTTGGCTGCAGGCCACAGCCTCCCTAAACTTTCATTCTAAGACGTTTGGAAGCCAAGTCAGCTTCAGAGGGAACCAGAAATCACCTGTGTCCCCAGCACAGCTCACAGGTCAAACCTGTCTGCTGCTGAGCTTCCATTCACTGTGTCCTCCCGCAGGCCTGGTTCCCCTCCCCTCTGCCACCTTATCCTGCCACATACTCATCTTCCACCTCTTGTCTGTCTCTGACAATCTTAACAATGCTGGGGACCAACCCAGGGCCTTGAGTGTGTCAGGCAAGTGTTGTAGCACTGAGCTACACCCTCAGTCCAACAGAAACTTCTAAACCAGGGCCTGGGTCTCTCTGCAAACTTGTTTTGCACAGATGCTCACAAACAAACCCTCTTCTCTACAGGAGGCCGTGAGAGGAAAAGAGCGAGGTCCTCCGCCCTGGCCTGGTGGCCACTCAGCTTGCCAAAGGCTGCAGTTGGTTGGCTTCTCCTGCCTTGATAATGAAGGACAGGAAGATGTGGCACCATCTGACCAGGCTCTCTGACTCTCAGGAGTCGCACCTGCCTGTGGGCTGTGATATCTGAACTGGAGCCAGCCGCCAACTTCATGCACACTTCCTTAGTGGCTCCTGTGGGAAGTCAGAGCCCACCTCAGAGCTAGACCAGAGAACCCAGTGAAACCCAAGGAGCGTTTCCATGCGGGACTTGTAGCTGACACCTAAGTGATTTCTGTTTACCCAGTATGGTGACCAGCGCCTACAAAAGTGCACCATGTGCACGAGGTCATACAGCTAGAAAGGTCCCAACTGGGACTGGAATCCAGCTCTCTCTGACCAGGAAGCCTGGGAGAACGACCATTATACTACCCTGCCATCAGATGACCTCTGCCCCTCACACCCGACTCTGACCTTCTGGAATAAGGCCACTGTAGTTGCAGAGTCTCCAGCCTGGCTTATGGTGGGCTTAAACACCGTCAAGGTAGCATTCCACCACTTCCATTAGCAGACTGCTGCCCGACCTCAGAGACTTTGCTGGGAGGAAATGGTTCCTGCCACTAAGCCTAAAATTTCCAGGGATTCATCTTATTTCATTGCATTTCACTTAATTATCTCCTTTCATGCCATCCTCAGTACTTCCTCTCTTCGGAGGACTTCAGACCCTTACAGCCTTGCACACCATTATCCTATTCCATTGAACTTGGCAGAGCCCGTGGTGGGGGCCTTTTCATCTGTTATAATTATTCCATTTCCCCTGTTTCTGCATTGTTTCAGACATTTCATCTCTGAACATCCTCCAATTTCAGGGTATCTTTCTGGAACAGTGGTTGCCAAACCCAAATGCCGCGGTCAGGAAAGATCTCATTAGGAGCAGAGAGAGGGAGGGAGCATCCTTACTGAGCAGAGTTGTGACCTGCCAATCACAGGGCCCTCTGGAAACTCCTACTATTTCCCTTCCTTGAAACCCAGGGCCGCCCAGGTTGCAGTCTAAAGGCAGAGGGGGCTCACCAAGTGAGCTCTTTCTGAGCAGGGACAGGGCTGGAATTTTCCCACATGTCTCTCATCAAGTTTCTTTCACTACCCTGGTTCAGTTTTTATTCATTCCATGAACATTTATTGAGTAACCACCATATACCTGACCTAGGGCGAGGCAGGAGGGATCTGGTAAACAACAGAGGCAGATGGCCACTGCCCTCAAGGAGCTTATGTTCTAGTGCAAGGGCAGTAGACCAGCAGGGTAACAGGTTAATGGGGACAGTTGAAGCGTAAGGAGGCAAGGGGTAGATCAGGGAAAGGGAGTAACACAGGGGCTCAAGTGAAGTGGGGTGGCCAAGAAGGGCCCCTGAGCAGGTGACATTCAAACTAAGACCTAGGTACCAAGGTGGGAAAGTGTGAGGAGGTGGATTTCTGGGAGGTGGGCAGGAAAGACTGGCTGAGCAGAAGGTAGATGGAAGGTCAGTGTGCTTGAGCTGAGGTCAGTGTGCTTGAGCTCAGGGGCTTCCTGTTGCTCTAAGTGCCTGGGTTTCCCAATGACTCTTTTTATTTTTATTTTTTAAAGAAAGAGGGAACAGTGGGAGAGAGAGAGAAAGAGAGAAACAATTTTTATTGAGTTTTTCACATGGCCTTCGGTGCTCTGACACTTCTTTGTGTACATGGTGCTGGGGTTTGAGCTCACATACCTGCGCATGCCAGGCAAGCACTGTAACCGTGGAGCCACCGCTTCAGCCACCGCCCCCCATGACTCTTTGTGTGACATGAAAAAGTGACTAAGTTCCTGTCATCTCTTTGTTAAAATGAAAATAGCAATTTCCCTGCCTCAGTTGGGTAGGAGGCTTCAGTGAGGCCTACAGGGAGCAGCTGTGCCTGGCACAGAGCGAGCCCTCTGGTAAGGGAGCCATGCTACTTCTTGTTTTCACCCCGAATTCCTTAAGGAAAAACACCTGATGTCTTGGCTCTCTGCATCCCACCCCTGCCCCCAGTCCCTTTCCCTAATGTAGGGCTGTCCCAGTGCCACTGACACCCAGACAGAACCGGCCAGCTCCAGTCAGCTTGCACACTGTTATCCGAGATCTGTGGGTTCCCGATGATGACACAAAGGGCAGGGTCTGTGCCCCGTGGTGGGCTGGCACCTGGCCTTCATCTATCTCACTTCTTTTCTATTTTAAATTGTTTGAATTAATTATTCCATGGGTACAAAAGAACATGCCTGAGATATGTGTCAGGCATAAATAAGGACACAGTGAACGCCCTGTGGACCTTAAACAACTCGGTTTAAGAATAACAAAGTTTTCTTCCCATTTGGAGTTCTCTGTATGCTGGTCCCCAAGCTAAACACTTCCTTGAATTTTGTGTTTATCATTTTTTTTTTGCTTTCTTTATATTTTCTCACTTATGTTAATTTGCCTAAGTAACATATTGTTTTAGTTTTTACATGTTTCGGAACTTTATATAAATGCAACCACATTGTAGGTATTCTGTTGCAATTTGCCCCCCCCCGCCCGCCCCAGCATTATTCTCCTGAGATTCATGTAGGTTGTTACTACTCTATAGTATTCCATGCTGAGAATAGGCCATGATTTCTTTCTTCTCTGGCCTCTGAATATTTGGATTATTTTCAGGTTTTTGTTCATGAAGAAGGCGGCTATGAGCTTTCATATTTATAATTGGACACACATATGCAGTGGTGTAAATCTGGGACTAGAATTGCCGGGTTGGGACCTAAGCTGTTTTCCAAAGAGCCTGGGCCCACTGACGAAACGTTCGTGCTGCTCTGCGAAGCCTGCTTTGTGTGTCTATCTAATTTTTCTTGACCTAGGGGTGGTACCCCCTTGATTTTCTAGTGTTCCCCATCTTTTGGCTTTGCTGATGTTCAGGCTACTCATTCCTTCAGAATCTGTGCCCAGGTCCACTCTCTCCCTTTGTGGCCTGTGGCAGAGAAGGATGCAGCCTTCCTCGTGCCTCTAGTTTGGGCCCTTTTCTTGCAACTGTGAGGCCATCAACAGGGTGAGAGGCCAATGTGCTCAGGACACTGTTGGGAAAGGATGGAAAAAGCCGGGTTCTTGGGGACACTGGTGAGTCACTGGGCTAATCCTAGAGTTGCTGCTCTTAAGATTGTTATGTTAATTAAAGGTCTTTGTTGCTTACATGATGCTAACAGGATAATCTGTTTGTGGCCTAAATATCCTGAGTGATGGGGTGCCTTTGTGTTGATGTCTTTCTCTTGCTCAGGTTCTGTTCATTGGCTCCTTCTGTAGTCATCCAAATTGCATTCTCTAAAGGCTTGATAATATAATTCCTGCCAATCTGATTCCACTTGAACTTTCTAGAACACCTGACAGTGTTCATCCATCCTTCTGGAGGACTTTTCTTTTTCTTATTTTATTTATTTTTTTTAATTAGAAGTATATAGAGATACATTTGAGGGGGAAACATTATCAAACCATCAGTAACCAATGTATATATCTTTGTTATCCAGGGGTAATGCCAAAACATGGATGACCACCTTGGGTTTCACCTGTTGCAGTTTCCCCCAGAAGAACTCTTGCATTAAATGGGTATCTCGTGGAGAAATGACATCGGCTTCTGGGATGGTTCCCCCATATTCCCACTCTCCAGTCTCCTATGAGTTCTTCATACAACCTCCCCCTTCCCATCCCCATCCCTATGCCTCCAAGTATCCTAGGGAGCCATCCCCCTATTACTCTGAGAGTCATTCAATTTGAAGTATTGTTAGTTAGCCGTCTACGTCTACCCTACTGCTTCCCCATATATTCTAGCATCCACAGATGAGAGAAACCATTCCGCCCTTGAGTCTCTGAGATTGGGATACTTCACTTAGGATAATTCTTTCCATCTTCTGGAGGACTTTTCCATGGGCTTCTGTGGCAGTCCAGGACTTGGGGTCTCCAGCCACCATCTTCCTTTTCTCCTTACACGAACCCCTCTCATCACTGCCACCTTTGCTGAACATCTGCAGACCAGCAGCTGAAGTTGGCTCTTCCCAGAGATAATTTTTCTTGCTCCTTACAAAACTCCTTGGTTTCAGTATTCTTATGACAATTTACAAGGTGGAACCTAGGCTCACAGAGGTTAATTAACTAGCCCAAGGCCATCCAGCTCCTAAGTGACACAGCTGGAATTTGGACTGAGGTATCTCCAACTTTGCGCCATCTTGTCCAAGGCCAGTCCTTTCCTTTTCAAATGACTATTCTCAAGGCATCAACTAACACTTTTATAGAGAAACCTCCAAGTTTCTCCATAAGATCTTGCACTATCCCCTTAATCCTGAAAAATCCCTGAAACTTCTCCTCTACTCCACATCTGGCCTGTACAGAGTTCACCGAATCTGTCTTGTGATTCTGGCCAGGCATCTCCCATGGAGAAGGATGGTCCTGCCCTCTGTTTGTCTTCCCCTCCTTTCTTCATCTCATGTCAGAAACAGCAGCCCTGGGAGACTCAGCCTAAGACGTTTCTTGCATCTGTTCCTTTGCTCTCATTGCTAGGCAGAGGCCCTTGCTTCCTGTGCTCCCCGCTGCCCACTGCCAACTGGACTAGCACAATTGCTTCCTACCTGCTCTTCCTGCTGCAGCTTTGCCCCTTCTAATCCATCCCTGAGACTGCTCCCAGATGAACTGTTCCAACACACAGCTTTCCTGAGCCCCCTCCCTGCTCCTGCACAGGCTCCCACTGCCTGTGTGACCAAGCCTAGGATAATGGTTCTTCCATTATCCACCTCCAGCCTTGTTTCTTGAAGAGGGGTTCAACTCAGCCAGCGTGGTCTGCTGTTTCCAGATGTCTCTTCCTCTTCTTATCTTAGGGCTGCCTCTTCTCCCAGCCCTGCCTGTCATTTCCTCTATGCAGAAAACCGTCATCTTTCAGAACTCACCTCCAGCCCCTGGGGTCTGGGAGAGATTCCAGGCACCAGGACCACCGAGCTCTCTCCCTTCTTAGCTTTCCTATGATTCTTGTTGTCTCTATGAGTCACTGGGGAAGCTGTCAGTTGCTCACTATGTCCATGGTGTCTGTGTGGGTTTCCCAAATAGAACTGTAAAGTCCTTCTGAGTTGGAAGCACACCTCTCCCCAATCTGAGACTCCATACTGGGGAATGGCATGGGGGCGTGCCCTCTTTTGTAAGTCAGCCTACCTTTCCAAGCATTGATTGAGCATCTACAAAGTTCCATGGTTCCAATGTGCTATTCTAGGCTCTGGGAATTCAGCTGAGGAGACAAGTTTCTTGCCCTCGGAGGCTGAAGTTCTAACAGGGAAGATAGGCAAACACAAGGGAAGTATGGGGGCTCATAACAGGGGCACCTCACCTTGGCTAAGGCGTTGTGGAGGGCTTCCCCAAGTACTGTGGTTTGAATGAGTACATCAGTCAGCTTTCTACTGCTGTGACAAACGACTGAGATAAAAACCTAAAGGGGGAAAGAGTTATTTTGGCTCATGACTTATTTTGGCCCAAAGTTTCAGAGCTTTTAGTCTATGATTGCTTTGGAGAGCTGTAGTGAGGCAGAATATCATGGTGAAGGCAAGTGGTAGAGGACAGGTATTCATCTCATGGCAGCAGGAAAAGCAGAGGGAGGTGGAGAGAGTGCAATGGAGGGGGAAGAGGGATAGAGATAGATGAGAGATATAGAGATAGAGAGATAGAGATGAAAGATGGAGAGATGAGAGAGAAACAGAGATAGAGGTGGAGATGAGATAGATAGATAGATAGAGAGAGAGAGAGAGAGAGAGAGGACTCAGGGTTCCAATTTCCCCTTCCAAGTCATGTCCCCAAGGACAGTGACCCCACCTCCTATGGTTTCCATCACTTCCCGCAGTGCCATGAGCTGGGACCAAGGCTTCAATATATGAACCTTTGGGGGACATTTAAGATTCAAACCATAGCAATGTGTACCTTCTAAAATCCAGGTGTGGAATTTTAATGGCCAAAGTGGTGGTATTAAAAGGTAGAGCCTTCAAGAGGTGATTAGACCACAAGGGTTCCTCCCCTGTGGATGGGGATTATAAAAGAAGTGTCACACAGCATTTGACTCTTGCCCTTCTGCCATGTGAGGGCAGAGAATTCCTCACCTCCAGAGGATTCAGCTACCAGGCACCATCTTGGAAGCAGAGAGCAGCCCTCACCAGACACTTGAACCTGCCAGCACCTTGGTTGTGGGCTTCCCAGCCTCCAGAGCTGTGAGAAATAAATTTCTGTTCTTTACACATTTCTCAGACTCAGGAATTTTGTTATCAGAGCACAAAATGTATCGAGACATCAAGGAAGTAAATTATAGAAGACCTGAAGAGATTTAGTCAAGTGAAGAGGAGGGGAAGAGTGGAAGAGCGATTGCAGCAGAGCATATGCAAGGGCGCAGAAGTGAGAAAGAGCATGGGAAGTGCTGGGGGACAAAGCCACCACACTATGCTTTGCGCATGTGTGAATTCACCACAATGAATCCTGCTTATACAAACTCAGAATGCACTAATTGAAATAATGGCAATAATAATAATAATAAATAGCAGATCAGTAGAGCACAGCAAGTGGATCAGGGGAGGCGGGAGGAGAGGGAAAGGGAAGGTCCTGGGCAATGAGCTTGATGGGCTGATGTTATGTGCACATACATATGCATAATGGATCTATTTATTATGTGTAATTATAATGCACCAATAAAAATTTTAAAAAGAAGTTAGAAGAGAATACATTTGAGGGACTGAAAAATAAAAATCCACTCTGATTATGGCAGGCGTGGAGAATGTGAAAGTGAAGGGAGAAGGATAGACAGGGACAGATGGGCTGGACCCAGGGCAAATGGAAGCCCTGGGACTTGTGGCCTGGGTGAGGAGGGAGTGACACTCTTTATCCAAAAAGCTATGGATCCAGGGAAGTGTCTGGAGCCCAGAAGCAAGGAGAGCTGAGAGGGAGACAGAGAATGGAGAGATGGTGGTAGAACTTTGAATGCCATGGAAACATTCTAGTCTCTGGAAGCAGCCCTGTGACCTGGCCAATAGTCAGGAATTCCAAGAGCTCTATGGAGATCGCCAGGTAAGATAAGATCCATAAGAGAGGTGTCTAGAAAGCTCTGTGGGTAGGGTGGTTCGAGAAAGGCTTCCTGGGACTGACTAACTTCGAGATGCACCTATGGGGTGGGAGTCCTAGTCCAGGGATGGGGCTAGGTGAGGAAGCATTCTGCCTTGCCAGCCCGGCCAGTGCCAAGAGTAGCACCTGGAACATTAGCATAGCTTGGTTAAAGCCTCTGGATCTGGGACCCATGGTGGCCCAGTTGCTTCTGGAGGAAGCCCTCTGTCTCTCCTTTCCACAGCAGGACCTGTCCTTGGGAGGGTGGGGTTGGCAAAAGTCACTTCCTCACATTCACCTCCTTTCCACCGTCCTGAAGAACTTTGTATCATCTCCAAAAGAAATTTTCATTTATACTCCTTCCCTTAGAGCAAATAAGCTGCAAAATGATTCATTCTAACAGGAAAAAAAGTATCACTTCTTTTTTCTTTCCAGAGAATTTGGCTTTAATTAATTCAGCAAATATCTATTGAGGTAAACATTATTCTAGGCATTTGGGATACATTAGCGATGAACATAACAAAGATCCCTGCCCAAGCTTACAATTTTACAGGCAAGATAAACAGAAGAGAAAATAAGTAAATCACACAGTTTGCTGGAAAAGGTGATCAGCACTATAGAAAAAGGACGAGAAGGGGAACTAAAGAGAGTTGTCTTTTCTACTAGCCAACCCACCTGAGTGAGGAGGAGGATGGGAAGAAAGGGAGGGAAGGAAGAGACAGGACCCAGCTTCCGTCCATCCCTCCAAACCTTTTGTCCTGGTTGAAATTTTAAACCAGTTGCACGCACTACTTTGACAGCAAGAACGATTAAATTTAAATAGTGATGCAACTCTATTGGGAGGGGAGGTGGCAGCGTGAGCCACCTCTCTAATGTCACAGCAGAAAGCAGGATGAGGTTTCTAAAGTTAATAAGTCAAGAATCAGAAGTGCAAGCGCATCATTTAACAACGAAGATAACTATCAGAAGAATTTAAAACAGAAACCATTAGAAGAATGAAAAAAAAAAGCCATTTCTTCTAGAGGATAAATGACAGGGCAGTAAGGTGTGAGACAGAGTAGGTGCGGCCTCTTGCCTTTTCTTATAAGCCTTTCTGCATGTCAAGGTTTTTAAAATAGTAGCGTGTGTTACTTTGATCATTAAAAGAACCATCCTGCCAAGCCTGAGGGGGTCTGTGGTGGGGAGAGATTCCTTGGGGGGCTTCTTGGGTAGTGAGGGGATGAGGGGGTGACAGTGAGCAAGTTCGGTCTCCATTCATCCAAATCCACTTTCTTTCATTTGTTTTATCTGTCTGTCTTTCATGTGAGATTTTGTTTGAACAAAGGGTTCTGCAGCTAAAATTGGTTTGAACTCCGTGATCCCTTTTGGCTCTTGTAATTAATGATGCCTTTTAAGCACCTGTTCCCTTTCATGCTCATGCCTATTTACTTCCTGAAATGATTTCCTTAATTCAGTCAGAAGCCTTGCAGCGTTCCCCCAGTTGGCTATGGTTTGAGGTAATTGGCGAGGTTGCTGCCGGTTGGCCTGGTGTGGACATCAGTCATTGATGATTGCTACTCCATGTGCCTCTGGAGCCTCTGTTAGGACAGAGGACCCTTGAATGTTCTGTCTGGGCTCCAGTACAGGGGCTGTTTTAAGATAGGTAAGCATTTTATCCAATAATTCCCTGATGTGATTCCAGTATCAGCAATCTCTCCTGGGGCAGCTGTGGATTCTACTTTTAGAAATTTGCCTCCCACTCTGTTTCCTGGGGGAAGGGGCTGACTATGAATGAAGTTAAGAAGGGCAGGCAGGCAAACCCCCCCCCCCCCCTTTAGCTTAGTCACCTCCTAGAGACTCCACTTGCAGACATGTGTCATGGTCTGCCTGCTCTGGTACTATTTTTAGAGCAGGTCCCCTTCATTCATGCTTCCGCGGCCTCTGCAGTTGTTCTTCCTGCCTGGCAGCTGCTTCCTTGAGTTGGAAGATCCAGATGTTCAGGCCCCTTTCACACCTTCACACGCTATTCCTTCCTTGGTCTGCTGTCTGGGATGGGGGTGGGGGGACCTGACGCTAATCCTTCAAGGTCGTACTGGAGTGCCATGTGGCTTTGCAAACATCTGCAACTCTGAGGAATCTGTCTCCGTCTTACCACAGACCCTGGTTGTCTTCCTCCATTTTCTGTTGCTATTGACACAATTCTCAGACCAGGCAACTCATAAAGCAAAGAGATGTATTTTGGCTCATGGTCATGGTCCAGTGTCATGGTCATGGTCCAGTGTCAGTAGGCTGCATCTGGTGATGGCCTGCTTTCTGGGAGAGTCCTGAGGTGGTGGAGGGCATCACATGGCAAGAGACAGGGAGTGCATGAGAGATCTGGCCCAACTGGCTTTCATAGCAGACCAACTCTCAAGATGACCCATTAACCCATTACTCCATTAATTGCATGAGCCCTGCTCACCTTGGAAAAGTCCCACTGGTCCTACGTCTTAATCTCTCATAATACAACTTGAGTTTCAGAGGGGACAAACCATATCCAAACCATTGCACAGGTCATCACTTGAGTGCATCTTGGTGTCCTTGAGGTTGGGAACATCCCATGGTCATCCTTCAGTTGGGCATACAGTAGATGTCAATAACTGCTCCCTGAGTGAATGAAGCATGTTTGAGAATATCTTTTTCTGTGCTTTAGGAAATGCTGCTGGGCCTGGAAGAATTTTCACTGTGGAAGCTCTCCAGCAAGGCATCTCCATAAATCTTTTCCAGGTTTTGTCTTGAAAGACGCACTTTGGAAGAGTCAGGTAATGTCTAGAGAAAGCCTCCTGTGCTCAGGGGGATCCCACCTGGGAAGGCAGAATTAATGCTACCATTTTACAGATCAGAGGACTGAGGCTCAGAGAGAATGAGACATGCTTATGATCATATAGTTAATAACAGAGCCAGAGGCTGAAACCATGTCATCTGCTCCAGAGACACCGTTTCCTACCACACTCTTCCTTGTAGTTATCACAATGTGCTGTGAAATGACACCATTTAAGGCTTTTCCAGACCACAATTCCCCCTGCAAGTATTCATACGTTTGTTTTCCTTCCAACCCAACTGCTGAGCATCTCCCTCTCTCTCCATTTCCTTGAGGTTTGCTAGCTCTTTCCCTGGCTCCTCTGCTGTCTGCTGGAGTTCATTTTTCTCTCATCTCTTTCCAGATAGCAGGATTTCCAAATCTTTCAGTTGGTTTCTTTTTCTGGCTGTGGTCCTTTTTTTTGGAGACCTTCCAATGCAGCCGCAGATTGGAAGATGATAACAGTGAATTCGTTAGTAGATCTTCTTTGATGTTATTTTGTGGGCGAGCTCATTAATTTATGACAAAAACATCAAAGAGCTGGGCTTCTGCATAGGACTGGGTTGTCCCAAGGCATCTGGATAATAATGATTAGTCAGATTAGATCTCAAAGATCTCTCTGCTTCAAGTGTTAGAGTCCAGATGACTGGAGTGTGGGAACATCCCACCCTATCGTATCTCATCGCAGCCTGAGTCAGCACGGTATGGAGTTCTCCCCACTCCCCATTGCTTCCCCTTTGATGCTTCTAAGACTTGAGGTCCCTCAGCATTGATATAACCACCCTGGAGGCAATGTAGGGGGAAAATGCTGAGGCTGTTGAAGTCTCTTCCTGTCGGTAGGGTTGGATGTTGAAGGTGATAATTTCTTCTTGCATGGATAATCTCAAAGTCTCCTTTAGAGTCCTAGTCCTGTGATGTCAATGGGAGGAACTTGCTGAGCTGCACAGGAAAGTCCAGCTCCAGGTTTGGCCCGTGCCAGGTTTTCTGTACATACAAGTTGAATGTACATGTTGAGAAAGGTCACGATGCGTGATCGGTCTCTGACCAATTGAACTGGAGCAAGGAGGAGAGCACAATCTTTCTTTATACTCAAAATCTCCTGCTTCTTTTGCAATCCATGGTGGAATATTTGCAAAGCTCCTCTCTACATACATCCCTTGTATGTTTGCCCTGGATCTCATTCTCTGTTGGATTTTTTTTTTTTTTAAGAAAGAGGGGACAGTGATAGAGAGAGACAGAGAGAATCAATTTTTATTTAGTTTTTCACATGGCTTTCGTTCTTCAGAGACTTCGTTGTGTACGTGGTGCTGGGGTTTGAACTCTCGTACCTGCGCATGCCAGGCAAGCGCGGTAACCACTGAGCCACCGCTCCAGCCCCTCTGTTGACCTTTTAAGGATTTGCCCCTGCAATTAACCCGCTGTTTTCAGAACCATCAGTTTCCCTCTCCACTAGACAATTCCAATGTTTCCCATCTTTTAAAGAAACCACCCTTGCTTTCATTTCTTCTTCAACCACTATGCCTTTACAGCAAAATGCCTCTTAAAAGCCTGCGTGCTCAGCCTCTCTACTTCCTCCCCTCCATTCTAACTCTCAAACACACTTTGATCAGGACCTCATCACCACATCACTAAAACAGCCCTCTTCAAGGTCACCAGGATCTCCATG
This sequence comes from Aplodontia rufa, assembly GCA_004027875.1. NCBI lineage: Eukaryota > Metazoa > Chordata > Mammalia > Rodentia > Aplodontiidae > Aplodontia > Aplodontia rufa. The sequence goes on from PVKS010003890.1 coordinate 24,386, forward strand.
CTGCAAGTGGGATGGTCGAGTCTGGCCTCACCCTGGCCTATGTGTGAGGAGCCCTGGACACAGCAGGCAAGATTCTCCCCAGCCTTCTTTGCTGGGCTCCCGGGTTCTGCTCTCATGTGTTTCCTACTTCACTTGTGTTTTTAGTCTTCTTTTGCCTTCTATCCTATAAGTGACAAAGATTCCAGGATCAGTCATTGGACAAATTTTGTGGCTTTTCTCCTCCCTAGTTGCAGTTTAAAAAAACTGTTCACATACAGGGGAAGTTTTATTTCCAACTCCTACCTCTCCCCTAAACCCCTGTGTCTTTCTCCACTACTCTGTTAATAATATGCACATCCAACTTCCACCCTAAGCCAGCTAAACGCAACTCAAGCACTCTATTCCCCGGCCCTTCAGGCCCACTCAGCCCTTAGTCTCCCATCAGTAAGTGGCAGCTCCTTTCTGCCAGTGACACTTGGAGTCATCTCTGACTTTCATATCACACATCCCATCTGTCAGATTACCTTCAAATTGTATCTGGAATTTGGTCACAGTTCACCACATCCGTTGGCACTACCCTGTTCTAGGCCACAACTGCATTTTATCCAGACTAATCTATCAACCTCCTAATTGGCCTCACAGCTTCTAGCCTTGTCTCCCCTCCAACCCTAGCATCCAGAATAATCTTAAAAACTGCAGTTAGGTAATGTCATGCTTGTAGTCTAAAAGTTTGAAGGCCTGCCATGTCACTTCTTGAGTAGGATCCAGAATCCTTTAGCAGTGCTTATAAGGCCCTCTCAGACCTGGTTCCTGCTACCTCTCTAAATTCCCCTCTCTCTTCCCCTTGTTCACTCCAATCTAGAGATGCTGGTTTTGAGCTATTCTTTGAACACACCTGCTCCTTCTTAGGGCCCTTGTATTCAGTCCCCTCTGCCTTGCTACTCGTCTGTTATATACCTATGTGTCCATTTTCCTCTTTTCCTTCAGGCCTCTGTCCAAATTTTACCTTATCACCCTGACTTCCTTCAAAAATAACCTCCCTCTGTCAGTCTCTCTCTCTCTCTCTCTCTCTCTCTTTTAAAGAGAGAGGGACAGTAAGAGAGAAATAGAGAAAGGATCAATTTTATTTAGTTTTTCATGTGACTTTCTTTACTCTGACACTTTGTTGTGTACATGGAGCTGGAGTTCAAAGCCATGTCCTCGTGCATGCCAGGCAAGTGCTGTAACCACTGAGTTACTGCTCCAGACCTGTCTCTATCTCTTTACTATGCCTTGCTTTCTTCCTAGCAGTGATCAGAGTTAACATATTTTTTTGCTTACTTGCTTGTATGTTATAGATTATTATCCCCATTACTATATGTAAGCTTATATGTTCTTATTATGTGTAAGAACAGTCTTCGTGGATTTGGTCATTCCTGCATCCCAACTTCCTAGAAGAGGTTGGTACACAGTACGTATTCAACAAATATACATTAAATGAGTGGATTTCTTGAATGGCCTCATCAAGGCCTCTAGTCCTTGGGTGAAGAGAGTAGTTTTCAGATGGTTGTCAAATTAATACAACAAAAATCAAGTGAGAGGAACTGTTATGTGTTCCTTATCTGTTATCTGTCACCATCATGTGATTCATAGACATTCTCAGTTTTCTCCTTGGTACCAATTCATTTACTGACCATAAGGTGTTAACGAAACATCTGTCTTTAGCTTCTTTGGTATGTCACTTACCTTCTGGGACTCAGTGTACTCATCAGGAAAGCAGGCAGTACTACTCTTCCAGTTTATGGTCTACGAGATGCTCCAGAGGCAGCGCAGTCAGGAGGAGCAGCTGCACAAGCTCTGGAACACACTGCCTGTGTGAATCCTGCCTCCAGTTCTCACGAGTCTTGTGACCTTGTGGAACTTACTCAGTTTCCTCATTTGCAAAGAGGGAATAATAAAAAGATAACACGAACATGTAACTCAAAGAGTAATTCTGCGGATTACATAAACTAATACAACATATATAGCACACCATTTGGCACAAGTAAGCGCTCAAGAAATGTTAGGCATTGAAAAATGAAAAGTTCTGGGGGAATTTCTATTAATGTGTTTTAGGTGCAACAAACTACCCTAGATTCTGAGAGAATGTGGATTTTTTAAAGTTGTGATGATGATATTGTGAGTAGTCTGGAGAATGCTCTTATTAGGAGACACATGGTGAAGTAATTAAGGGTAAAACCTCAGAGTATCTGTCACTTTCTAATCTAGACAAATATATCTCTATGATTCCATGACCATCAATAAAGTAAATGTGGTAAAATGTTAACTATTGTTGGAGCAAGGGATAGTATAATTTTCTGTATTATTTCAACTTTTCTGTATGTTTGGAAATTTCAAAATAACATGTTGAAAGAAAAAAAGGGCCCTAGAAATAGTGAAGTCCAACACTCATATTTTACCATGAGTTCAGGAGGTGAGACATTTGCCCAAGGTTGGACAACTGGAGATGTCTGGGCCAGAACCAAGGTCTCCTGTCTGCTGTCTCCACATCGTGTGGGCTCCAGTTGTTGGCCCTCAGACGGTAGTGGGCTATAGGAACACACTCAGCTTCCTCAAAGAGCCCCAGGGTGTTCTGGGTGTGTAAGAGGGCATCTGTGTTGGAGTTGTCTTTTTGTTTATTAAGCAAATAGACCATTTGGGTGGCAGGTGTGTTGTGGAAAATGTGAAGGCTGCTCAGGACCAGACTGCCACCCTTGGAGAGCAGGCATACCTGTTTGGCACTTCCTGCCTGTGGTTTTTGAGTCGTGGTGGGATTGCAGAGGAGAGGAAAGAGAGTAGGGGCCAGGGCCAGGAGGAGCAATGAGGAGAGACCTGCTTCCATTCTGGAGCTCCCTGAAAGAAGGGACCCTAAGGTATGGCTGGGGATGAATAGCCGGAATATTAAAACAAGGAAACGATTCTCTGCGGTCTGCAGTAAATTCCTGTAGCTAATGGGGTTCAAGGCAGCGGAAAGCAGAGCGCAGAGGACGGAATGTCCATAGAAGCCCTGGTCGTGGTGGGGAGCACACAGATGAATCGGGAAAGAAAAAAGAATAAACATAGGAGGAAGCCCGAAGTCGAGTGGGGGAGGGGTTGGAAGCGGGTGCTCGGGGTGCTTGGAAAGGCAGAGACCGCATCTTGCTGGGGGCCGGCTGCGAACGGGTCGGGGACCGTCAGTCCCCGCAGTGCCTTGCCCCAGAACGCTCCTGCCTCGCGCGTGTGGTCTGGGAGTCCCTGGAGACCGCGGTAGCTCGCGCAGAGCTCCCGGCACTCTAACGGGGGCAGGGCGTGCGGGAGAGGCGGGGCCTCGGGGCGGGGCGGGAGCGGAGCGGTGGCCGCGGGCGGGGCTCCTCTCCCGCGGGCGCGGAGTCTGGGGGCCGCGGCTTCCCCCTCCCGGCCCGCGGAGGCGCTGGCCCCTCCTCCCCACGCCGCCCGCATCCCCGCCGCCGCCGCCGCTGTCAAAGATAAACCGGGCCGTTGCCTGCAGGAGCGGTGGCAGCCGGCGATCGGGCGGTGAGGAGCCTCCGGCGCGGCCTCGCCTCCCCGGCCCAGCGCCCGCAACAGCACCGCTTACAGCGCAGCGCCCCGGGGTCGGGACACGGCCGCCCCCCTGCCCACCTGAGCCCGAGCCTGTGGCGTCCTGATCAGCACCGCGGACAGATCCCGGGCCCCCGCGGGTCACAGCCAGCCCACCCGTTCCCCGAGTCAGCACCGCGGACAGCCCCTTTCGACCTGCTCCGGGGCCGCCTGCGAGCCTTCAGCGACCCCGAAACATGGCTACCGAGGTAGGGGCGAGTACCTGGCCCGCGGGCAGTGCCCTAAGCCGCTTCGGGGAGGACTGGGCGGGAGCAGGGATGGGTGGCTCCCCCGGTGGCTCCGGAGGGAGGAGGTGGTGGTGTGGCAGGGTGGAAGACAGGGTCTAGGTGAGGGCCCATCTGACCCCAGGCGTGCCACTCTTCCCCACGCATCCCCTAGTCCTTGGAGTGTCCACTTGTTGGCACTGGCGCCAGGGTTGCTCCAGGGTTGCTCCAGGACCCCGGGCTGGGGTTTCCCCTTCCCCTTCACTGCAAGGTTCCCGCTTCCCTAGAGGGCTGGAGACGCAAGTATGCGTAAGTCTAGGGAAGGCAGCCGGGTGCTGTTGCTATGCGGTGGAATCTTTCAGCTTCTGAACCCAAAGCTCGGCCAAGGGAAGACAGACTACACCTACATCTGCATTTCCTTCGGAGGAAGGAGGGGACAAAGACATCCTCAGACCCCAACCCAAATGGTTGATTTTAATGAGCTTCCTGAAGCAAACCCCACTTTTGCAAATCTCCCTTTCTTGCTTTTCCACCCCATTTGAGTTCTGTGTCCCCCAGTGTCCACGTTTGCCCTGTTTGGTGGGAGGTGCTGCCTTCTCCAAGGTGTGCTGAAACAAGGGACCTGTTACCCAGGGGAAGAATCTTGGTGCAATGCTTAAGAGATCAGGAATTACCCTGCCTACCCCTAAGGGCCCCCTCACCGGCATTTTGCGCATTTTGCGAGGGAGATGGGAGCTCTTTCTGTTCCCACTTTCTGAGTGATGAAGCCGACATATGGAGAGGGGGAGGAGTCGTTTGATACTCACACAGCATGTCAACAGTAGCGCTGAAAGTTTCTTCCTTTGAATTTTCAGAGTGGACTCAGGATGCCAGGGTCTCCCTGGTTCTGATGTTGACTGCCTTTGTGGTGTCTCCCCATTTCCAGCCCTGCTGGAGCACAGCCAGGAGGAGAGCAGAGGCCTTTGAATGTTCTGTGCAGTGCCTCTGGGCATTCCGGCTAGCAGCACAACCTCAGTACCAAGCGCTACTGTTGTTATTCCACTGAAGTCTGCTCCACAGAGCAAGGCGCTGTAGATTGGAATAATGTTCAGCTTTCTGACAAGGCACAGGTTAGCTAGCAGGGACTCTTTGCCCTCTCAAGACCTGGTGTGGGGGTAAGCCCTGGGCGGATCTTGGAGCTTGGCTTCTAAAGTGGAGGAATGCAGAGTGCTCAGAAAGTGCCACAGATACTGAGAAGAGCAGGAAGAACAACAGGAGAGATGGCCAAATTGCTGGTCACCTTTCAGATAGGGCTGCCAGACTGCAGCAAAGACTGCTGGTGATAGGCAGACAGGGGGACCTTCAACCACATGGGCAAGGCTGGGCCATCCCTGTGGGCAGAGAAGGTGGCTGCCTGTGTGTTGTGATCTGACAGCTTCCAACAGGCCCCTGCCCTAGCATCTCTCCCTCTCAGGTCTGCTGTGACCCACAGATTCCAGCCAGCAGGTTCACATCTCTAGGCTGACACCAGGCTTCCAGGAGGCTGTTGTTAGGCATGCATGCTCCCCTGGGAGCGGCTGTTCTCATAATGACTCTGTGAATATAGCACTTTCCTGCGTACAAGGCACTATGGTATGCATGGATGCCTTTGAGCCTTAGAGCACTGCTGTGAAGTGGGCAAGGATGGTATTATTATGTGCAATTAACAGATGAGACAACCCAGGCTCAGAAGCTTGTCCGATCCCTGTGAAGGAGCCAAAGGAGGCATCATTATCCCATTTTACAGATGATGCAACTGGAATGCAGAGACTCCAGAAAATATGGCTAAAAAGTGGCAGGGCCAGGACAAGGACTTGAGTCTTTTGCCTTGAAGGCCATTGTCTTTGTTGTTCTTCCAGGGTGAGTGTATCCAATGAGCCCGTTGTGATGACCATTAGAAAGATGTGTCTTGCTGTGATGTTTTGATGGGGGTGAGGTCACAGAGGCCAGGAAGGGCTGGAGCATGAAGATGCAGGGCTCCTAAGTGGCCTGACTTGGTGAGCTTAAGGGTGGAGGGACAGGGAATATCCAGAAGGGACAGGAAGCTGAGTACAAACATTTCCCACTTGGAGATCTGGCCTCAGGTGGTCTGATGGCAGGGCTAAGGGAGGAAGCCTGGGCTCTGCCAAGGCACAGGACGTGTGCAGTCTGGGTCAGGGGTGAGTCATTCTCCCCAGGCTGTTTTCATATTGGGACTGAGTTGAGATTACCAGGAAGAACCTGTTGGGAGAAGGAAAATACACTCCCAGTTCCCATGGCCGTTCCCTTAGGATTCTGAAGAGGAAGTCCTCAGTTCCAGCAGACCATGTGTTGAGAGGTCAGGAGAGAGGATGTCTCTGAATGGAAACTGGATCTTTTCTGCTCCATAGTTTCAGTTTAGAAGTTGGCATGAGGAACACAGAGGAGGGATGCAGCCTCTTCAGCGATACACTGACCTCATTTGGAAAGCCCTAATGAGCCCATTTCCTGAGCAGCAAACCTCTGCTTATGTGTGTCATTGGGAACTGGGTCTGCCCTGGGAAATGGTCCAGATGGCCAAGGAAAACTGGGAAGTGCCTGGTTGGGAGGGACTTCTCCAAGTGGTGGAGTTGGGCCCCTCAGAGATTCTTAAATGCACCCAAATAGCATTATCCAGGCAGGCCATTTGGAGGTTTGATCTCTGAGGTAGGAATTAACAACCAGCAGCCAATGGGTCTGGCTTGGGCCTTGGTGTAGGCTGAGAAGGAGAGTGGCCCTGTGCCCAGCTTTCTATCCTTAGGCCTGACCTGGCTGCCTGTGATCCATATTCCTCTCCCACACCACAAGCTGGGGACAACAAAGCTGGGACATCTGCCAAATCTCCTCATTTGTGAGCCTCACCTGCCTCCTGTGGAATGAGGATGGAGATACGCCCCGGTGGGGCCTCCTGTTTGTCTTGGCCACACCTGTCCCGAGAGCTCATTTGCACTCGGTGCTTGTTGTTCCCGACGCAGCCTGGTTCACTGGAGCACATCCCTAGCTCCGTGACCTGTGGTACCCACTCTTCGGGCAGCCTCCCTTCCTTGTCACGCTGCAGTTTGAAAAGTGACGCCTGTGGATGTTGTCACTGATTTTGTTCCTCATGGGATTTCATGCCTCTGGGTCTTATCCCTGCTCAGCTGCCGGCAGACTGGGGAACGGTGAAGGGAGACAGGGGCAGGGTTGAGGAACGCAAGAGGTGGAGGCAGCTCATGTCCCTGAGTCAGTTATGAAACCCCCAGAGAGAAGCTGCAACCTCAGAGCGAGGGGTGCACATGTTTTGGGATCCTCTTGAAGCATCATAGATCTCTCCTGAAAAACCCCCTCCTGCTTCCTGGAAGCTAAATAGCTGGCAAGTGTTCTGCTTCTCGCTCTTGTCTAGGGTCCTTGGCATGGGATTCTTGGTTTCTGAGTTGGTAGCTCTAGGAATCAGTACGGTCCACAGCTGAGTCTATTTGGCCTGCCTAGTACTTATACGTTTAAAAAAATATGTTGGAAACTTTTATAAATCAGGAAATCTGATGCTAAGGAAGGACAGATTTGTGGTTTCCCTTGAAAAACCAGAGTGTGGGTGCACACTCTCACACGACAGTTATTAGCTGCCTCCCTAAGACAGAGTGTGACTTCTCTAATTAGCCACAGGCCCCATCTGGCCCACTTGCTGCCTCGCCCTTGGAAGCACTGGTGTTCACCATCCCTCATGAGTCTAGAAGGTCAGAGCTGAGAGAGTTGTTAGTGATTGTGAAGTTCCAATGTCTGCTTGAAGTTGAGGCCCACAGAGGAGCAGATTTCCCCAGGATCATGTGGCCCAGGATCAGGACTGCCTTTCCCTTAGGGGGTCAGCTTTCCAATAGGGCCTCTTGGCACTTCACAACTGAGTCACCATGAATGAAGAGATCCAGGAGATCCTGCCTTGCCTCAAATACCATTCTTACTAAATGAATATGCGTCTGCAGTGTGTGAATGCTCTATGTAGGTCTGGGACACCAATGCTATGTCATATGAAATGTGTCTGACCTCACCCTCTAACCACTTATCAAGCACCTTCCACCACTACCACCACACACACTTTCCAGGGACAGAGGCACATCTCAAGTCAACCAGAGTCATGACAGTATTCTAAGTCTCAGGATATTGTTGGGATTGGAAAGGGTATTGACCTCCCTCTCCAGCTACTTGAGAACCCATGGATCAAAGTCGAGAGGAAATGGGACTGTATTATATAAAGTAGCACCCTAACAGCTTAATGACTTTGTGCAATAGAAGATTATTTCCTGCTTAGTAAAGTCTCATCAGGTGGATTTCCTCAAGGCTGATTCAGGACCCCAGTTTTTTCCAAATTATGGTTCCACCATCTTCAACACATGATTTCTGTGAAAGGGAAAAGATGAGAGAGAAGTGGCAGGTCCGAATGAGACAGGCCTACACAAGCCATTCATCACTGCTGCTCACTTCCCCTCAGTCATATGGCCACCCCTAACTGCAAGGGAGCCTGGGAATTAATTTAGTTGTGTGCCTAGGGGAAAGAAAAAATGGCTGGTCAACAGCTCGAGACACACTTGTGGGAGCACACACATATGTGTGTACACAGGTATGCATTCAGGCTCAGACAAAGCAGGTGTTGAGGGGAGGAAGCCAAGTCCACGTCAGAATGGCCCAAGCATTGTACCTTCCAGGTCTTTTCATTTTCACCACCCCTTTGCTTGCGTGAGGTCTTCTTGAGTTTTCCCCTGTGCTACTACAAAGAGAATGTAATATAATACAGGAATATAATATAAGCCTTATGTTATGTTCTCTGATTCTCACCTTTTCAAGACCTTGATGCCACAATTATCTACTACTTCTACCTTATTGACAACCTTTCTCTCTTTATTTTCCCGAAGCTTTTAAGCATCTCCCATCTTAAACCCTCCTCATCAGCAGGAACCTGTCCATCTTTGTGATCTCAGCCTTGTCTCCTCTACACTCTTATCTCCCACTGCTTTTATCTGCTCTGCAAACCAACTCCAGTCTTGCTGAGATCTGCCTGTGGCCACTGGAGTAAATCACGCCCTGCTCTCTTCATTATTCTGCAGAAGTGTCTCCATTTGTCCAGGTTACATTTTCTCCCCTCTTCCCACCTGCCACCTACCCCGGGAACCCCTGGCCTGCCTTTAGGACTCCACGCAGGCTGTAGGAGTTCTTTTCCGGGTGAGTATTTCTGGATAAATGCTACCTCTTTTGCCATTTATCACAGTCTAATTCATTATATATTTATTTGCTTTCCTCCCTGGAGCTCACAGACTCTCTTTTTCTCAGCAGCCCCAGAGCCTGGCACTAGTAGGGACTCAATAAATGGGAGTTGAGTGACTGAGCGGATTCAGCTTAATTACACAGGATGAACCGGCCGTCTGTTTGTTCACTCTGCCTTCAGGGCTTGGTCTCCATGTGGTTTCAGAGTTGGGAATATTTCACCCAGTGGGATGCTTCTCTCCAGTGTGGATGACTGAGGCTGGAGAGGTAGAAGGAAGAGATCTTGTTCTGACGTGGAATCCACCCCACTCCTTGAAGCGTTAGCATCTGTGTCAACGTCAGGTTTGCAGATGTGGACAAGAGGCAGCAATCACCCTGCTCTCTCTGACCAGGGAAGGCTATTTCGTTGCCTTCAGGCCTCAGTCCACTTGGTCCACAGACATTCCTGGACCCTTCTTTCTTGTGGTGAGAAGTAGTAGACATGAAAGCCATCTGTGGTGCTCTCTGTCCCCAGCCATAACTTGGCTGGAACCTCAGTCTCCCTATGAATTCAGGGACACATCAGGGTCTGCTCTTGTCCCAGGGGTGCCCACCCCTCTGCCTGGTCACAAGCTCCTCTCTTGGAACCAAAGCTTCAGTCTTGTTCAGTGTTGACCTCCCCAAACCAGAGGCCGCCAGCAGGGTCTCATTTGTCTCGTTTCTTGTGCTCTGGTTTTGGCTTAGCTTTGGTCCTGCTTTGGATGTTTTAAGGATCTTTGTGACAATTCCAGGCCGCTCCTTGAATAAATTCCACAATCCTGCTTCCCCGTGGCCGTCCTGGAGCGCTTGCGAAGTGGCTGGCTTTTCCCTGTTTGCCAGGAACTTTCTTGGTTTTAGCACTGAAAGACTTACATTCCGGGAAACTGCTCAGTTTTGAACAAACTGAGACGGATGGTGTTTCAGGTAGCCTTTTTGCTGCTTTGACCAAAAGACCTGACAAGAACAATTTTAGTCGGGGACTCGTGGTTTTAGAGGTCTCAGTTCAGACAGCAGGCTCCATTCCTTGGGGAACGAGGTGAGGCAGAGCATCATGGTGGGGGGAGTGTGGTGGAGGGAGGTGGCGCAGGGCATTGCAGTCAGGAAGCAGAGAGACTCCACTTGCCAGATACAAAATATTTGCCCCAAAGCCACGCCACAGGGACCCACCTCCTCTAGCCACACCCTACCTGCTTCCAGTTACCACCTAGTTAATCCCTATCCGAGGATTAATTCACTGATTCGGTTAAGGTTCCCACAACCCAATCATTGCACCTCTAAGACGTCTTACGTTGCCACACACATGAGCTTTTGGGAGACACCTCGCATCCACACCATAACAGATGGTCGCCCTCAGCGCATGCCTCCCATACATCTCTTCAGGTCCACAATCTGCAGGAGCTCCGGCGCAGTGCCTCACTGGCCACCAAGGTCTTTATCCAGAGAGACTACAGCGATGGGACCATCTGTCAGTTCCAGACCAAATTCCCCCCAGAGCTGGACAGCCGGGTAAGGATGCCTTCTTCTAAACTTGAGACCCAGGGCCGAGATGAAACCGAGAGTCTTATTGGATAAATGAATATTTTCCCAGGATCATGTAACACGTAATATCACAAGACACATAACTTGTTCAGCCACTTCGAATGGAAGAAAAAAAAGCCCTTAACATTGTCTTGCTGGAAAGTTTGCCAAAGAAACCTCAGAGGGTTTCCTGTCAGTCTAGCAGCTCTCAAATTTTGGTTATATGAGAATCATTTGAGAGCTTGTTAAACAAATGTAAATGCCCAAGTCTTCTGAGTGATATTATGTGTCTTCCAGAGACGCTGATTCAGTTGTTGGACCATGGTTCTGGAATCTCCATTTATCGGTAGCCATTCTATTTCTTTTTATTTTAAGAGAGAGGGACAGTGTGTGTGAGAGAAACAGAGAATCAACTTTATTTAGTTTTTCCATGACTTTTGTTGCTCTAACACTCCATTGTGTGCGTGGTGCTGTGGTTCGAACCCATGGCCTCATGCGTGCCAGGCAAGTGCCATAACCCCTGAACCACCACTCCAGCCCTCAAATTAATTTTTGAAGTTTTAAATTAATTTAAAATTTTATGTTAGTCTTAATTGTTCAAATTTTACTTTTTAAATGAGGAATTTCCAGGTGAATTGGAATTGAGTGGTTCATAGGTCAAACTGAGGGATGCTGGCTTCGTGCTTCTTCTCTCATTAGGGTCACCTGGGAGCTTTGGGGAAAGCTCTTGTGGGATGTCTGCCTAGGTAGGTAGGGCGGGGCAGTGATGCTCTGACCCATTCTCGTCCTTCCAGATTATTTGAATCAGAATTTCTTGGGGTGAGGCTTTGCTACCATAGGCTTCAAAACCTGCCTAGATGATTTCAGTGTGCTGCCAGAGCTGAGCACCACTATGCCTTTGTTTCTAAAGCTGGTCTGTGGGCTGGGACTGTCACCTCCGCCTGGGGGCTCCTTAGCAGCACAAGATCTCAAAGTGCTCTTTGAATGTTCTGCATCTGAATCTGCATTTTATTTATTTTTAAAAGAGAGAGGGACAGTGAGGGGAAGAAAGAGAGAGAGAGAGAATCAATTTTATTTGTTTTTCATGTGGCTTTCATTGCTCTGACACTTCACTGTGTATGTGGTGCTGGGGTTTGAAACCACGTCCTCACGCATGCCAAGCAAAGCGCTGTAACCACTGAACCACTGTTCCAGCCAACAAATCTGCATTTTAATTAGATCCTTAGTTTATGTATATATGCATTAAAACTTGAGAAGTATTGTACCAGTCCATTCTCTCAAGAAAACTAAGGGCAGGAAAGAGGAAGTGACATACCTAAGTCAGAAGGCACCAGAAGGGCCTGGTGCCCTGTTACTGCTTTTCCACATACACAGTTGCCTTTTCAGTGGGTATAGAAAAACCAGAGGGTTTGTGATCAAGAGTTGTGGCAGGGAAGGCTTAGAGACCCAGAAAAAGAACTGGCAGCTTATCTTCCCTTTTCCCCGCCTTGCCCAGAGGGTCTGCTGAGTGCCATCAAAGGCACAGAGCCAATGACTTTGTTCGCAGTCCACCCTCAGGACCGAGCACTGGGGTGCCTCAAGGACCATAGGCCCTTGTGACACATTAGCTGTGGAGTTTTGTTCCTGGTTTTGGGGGAGATGTAGCCCCTGTCCCAAGGCTGCCTTAGAACTGACCTGGGATTGGGGGAGGGTACAGGGCAGGTCCTGTTCCTTCCACTTAGCAACCCAGGCAGATCTGAATGGCTGTGGGAAGGTGGGGCGAGGCTGACTTTTGCTGATCTGACCTCCAGCAGCCCCTGAGCCACAAGAGTTTTTCGCCCTCACCCTAGCATGCCTATCCTTTTGGGCAGAATGTTTCCCAGAGTAGAGGGGCAGGGCTTCAGTCTCGGAGGAGATGGGCAGGATTTTCTCTGTGTACCTTCCAGGTATATGTGGGGGCAGTGGCTGAGAACCCCAAACCTTTTCAAACCTTTTCACTATTTTTTTTAAAGAGAGTGAGAGGGATAGAGAGAGAGAGAGAGAGAGAGAGAGAGAGAATTTAATTTAGTTTTTCATGTGGCATTCGATGCTCCAACACTTTCTTGTGTATGTGATGCTGGGGTTTGAACTTGCATACATGTGATCGCCGGGCAAGCACTATAACCACTGAGCCACCGCTCCGGCCCCCTTTTCACTATTTTAGGGATCCTAGATAGCATCCCTAAACTGTGTCATGGGAATTCCTGGCCCCATTAGGGTGAGAGGGAAGGAGGTACTCTGAAGAGTGGAAAAGTGGAGCTACTGAACACTTGGACACCCGCTGAGTCTGGAACATGACCTTGTAGGTTCAGGGTTGTGAGAAAGAGCGCAGACTTGGGTCAGAGGTGAGTGAGGTTGGATTAGTACTCTTGGCATTCACCAAGTATTTATTAGGCACCTGCTGCATATTAGGCACTGGGGAGAGAGGAGTGAAATCGTGGTCTCATTTTCTAGTCGTACAAAAAAGAAGAGTAAGCAAATAAATATATAGCAGTCAGGTGGTAACAAATATTAGATGAAGCAGATGGTTCCAAGATAGGGTGTGCTGAGGAGAGGTGAGTGTTCAGGGGAGACTGGAGGGAAGGGATGAGCCCTGGGGAGCGGGGAGTGTTGCAGCTCAGCACTCAGGCACAAAGAGACCTTTTCAAGAAGCCAGGGATGGGCGAGGAGGATAGCAGAAGATAAGCTCAGAATGATAGGGTGAGGCTAAGAGGGTCTGGAAGGCATCGAAAGGACTTCTTGAATTTTATTTGGACAAGCATGGGAAAACTGGAAGGTGGCTTGATTCACCTTCAACAGGAAGTTATGGCAGGGGTGGGGCAGTGGTAAGGCCAGAGATGGTGATAGCTGGGACCACAGAGCACTGGGTCCATGCTGTCTCAGGACCATAGAGCAATCCTCATCTATAAAACAAGGATGGCCTTAGTACTTTCCTGAGAGAATTATTAAGAAGGGTAAGTAAAAATGCATAAAAAATGCCCAATGCCTCGAAAGTGCTTAATAAGGATTAGGTATTATTATTGCAGGTGCAGAAGAGGCCATCTTCTCAGCTGTCCGCTGACATGAGGCTGTGATGTGCTGGGTGACCTTTAGCTAGAAGGGAATGCCCCCTCCCGGAGAGACTGTCCCGGAGAGAGGTTTCATCTGATCAGTGTCATACAGTTGGGCCCCCTATAGACATGGAAGGCCCTTGGAATTTGGTTCTGAGCTCTGGTACAATCATTAAAATGGGAAGTAACAAAGTTAGTAGAGTACTTCTAGTGCAGAAAACATCTGGAATATCACGGGAGTCTCCTGTTCGTAAGGGAGGCCAAGCAGCCATGCTCATTCCCAGTTTATAGATGGGGAAATGGAAGACCAGCATGGGTAAGCAGTTAATCCAAGGTTGCAAAGCTAGCTGATGACCAGGCCTGGACTGAACTTGGCCTCCTGCCTCCCAGGCCAGGGTTCTTTCTGCTCCATCTGTAGCCTCTGTCTTACCTGCGTGACAAGACATCATCTCACCCCCATTTGTGGCCCACCCACTGTCATCACAGCCCCACTTGTTTCTGTCCACAACCCAGTGAGGCTAACCTCAGCTTGGCTCTGTCCCTCTTCCTCCAGATTGAGCGGCAGCTCTTCGAGGAGACTGTGAAGACCCTCAATGGCTTTTACGCAGAGGCGGAGAAGATCGGGGGCAGCTCCTACCTCGAGGGCTGCCTGGCCTGTGCCACAGCCTACTTCATCTTCCTGTGCATGGAGACCCACTATGAGAAGGTGGCGCCTTCCTGGCTTCCCAGTGTCCCCTCCCCACCAGTTCCACTCCTGCATGCTCACCCCCACTGGCCCCTGTTTTTTGCAGATTCTCAAGAAGATCTCCCGCTACATCCAGGAGCAGAATGAGAAGATCTTTGCACCTCGAGGCCTCCTGCTCACCGACCCTGTGGAGCGTGGGATGAGGGTTGTATCCTTGCTGGCTCTTCTGTGACAGGGCACTGAGCTGCCACCTGGGGCCTTCCTGGAGAGGTTGCCAGGACATGGGAAACTACCCTAAGAGTCTCCATTCAGGATTTCCCCAGGAATCTGCACATCACCATACTTTGGTCCCTCTCTACCATAAGTTATTGGGGCTGCTTGTGAGTTTCAGGGATTGCATTTTTTGAGCTACATATAATCAGTGCTTAATATACACCAGATGCCATTGGGGCTTTGAAAATATGAATTCATGTAATTCTCTTCACAACCCTCTCAGGAGGGCAGCTCTTATTCTCCTTTATATATCAGGGTGCTGAAGTTAAGTAACTGGCTCAGAGCCACCCCCAGGTCAGAGTCAGAGCCTGGATCTGAGCCAGGGTCACTCTTAACCAGAAGGCTGTTTCAGCTTTCAAGAAATAGGCAAATCAGCCACAACTTCATGAAATCCTCATTTAATCTCCCATTTATTGTGCCTTGTTCATAGATGAGAAGAGGGAGGTCTAGCATGAGGCGATTCCCCAGGGGTCCCAGTCCAGGTAGGAGGCAGGGCAAGGTGAGGGCCACGGTCTGGCTGATTCTGTCTGGAACAGTGGGTCCAGGTGTGCACAGCCCCCCCCCCCCCAACACTCAGCAGCAACAAGAGCAGAATAGTTAGTTTCACTGTAATACAGAGAGGAAAAAGTAAAGAAAACACAAAACACCCAGAAGCCACAGCTCAGAGCTGCAGGAGAGGTGCTGCTTTTCACTGAGGCTTTACCACATGCCCGATGTTGTGCCTTGGGAATTCCCTACATCATTTAATCTTTCCAGTAACCCAAAAGTTCTGTTCTTCCCCATTTGACAGAGCAACAGTCAATGTCTACCCCGGCAAGTGACCGGCCTCGCTTGTGAGTGGGGAGTCAGGATTTGAATTCAGTACACTGGCGCCTTACACCATATTCGGGGCACATTGGTGGCCGGGGATAGATAATGCTCTGTGAGGGCCGGCAGTGCACCCAGCTCCAGGAGTGGCCTCTGAGGTCGCAGTCAGGAACTTGGCTGGGTGCGTGGTGCTCATGCGCGGGCTGCCAGGTGCGGCAGCTCCAAGCCTCTGCGTCCCCGCGGCCTCCATCGGTGGCTGGGTTCACACCTGCGTCTGCTCGGCAGCGGGGGCCTTGCGTCTCTCCTTAACCGCGGACCCCAGATCGAGATTTCCATCTACGAGGACCGGTGCAGCAGCGGCAGCTCCAGCAGCGGCAGCAGCAGTGGCAGCGGTGGCAGCAGCAGCGCTGGGGGAGGTGGGGCGGGGGCCCGGTGACTGGCCGAGAGTCCCTGCAGGGAGGTGTATGGCCGGAGTGAGGGCCTCTCAGACCTGCGGCGGCTGCGCTACCAGAGCACCCGCTTCTGAGTCTTCTCTGGGTCTACCAAGCTGCTGGGGGTGGGAGGGAGAGTGACTGTCCCCGGGTTTCCTGCGGGCGCTCTACCCAAGCTCCCAGCCCCTTCCCCCTGGAGGGATGGGTTCACTTCCTGACTTGGGGCTTTCTTTTCCTTCTGCGGCTGGTCTGGGTCACCGCCAGCCAGATCTTCCGAGGGAAGGCGGGGTGTGGAGAACACTGTTTGGACAATCCTCTTCCTTGGCTCCTTCCCCAACACCCTGAGGGGAACCCAGAGAATTCCCACCTGCATGATCCTCATCCCAAAGCCAACATTCACCAGGACTCTCTTCCTTTGACCCTGCTCCCCATGTGTTTCTCAGTGTCAGCTCTTTCAGAGAGATCAATACAGGGTCCCTGCCTGTCTATGATCCCACTTCTGCCAAACTGGAGATCTGGGGAGATGGGCACATTGGTGGGGTTCCATTTAGCTGCTCCCGACCTCTCCTAGATGTGTGGCTTTCCTGTCCTCCAGCCAGAACTGGAAGCCATCTGAGCCTTGCCAAGACATACCCAACTCTGAGACTTTGCAGGCCACCTGTCACTGGCTGAGGGGCATACACTCCAAGGCTCTAGGAGTTTCCATGGGGGTCTGGATAAACTGTGGAGAGATGTGGCCATAGGGAATTGGAATATCCTGAACCAGAGCCAACCTCCAATTTTAGGACCTGTGAGTGTGTGTATGTGCACTTGTGAGCAGGCACAGGTGTGAGTGTATGCATATGTACCAGTGCACAAGTATGTATGCATACACAGGAGTGTATGTGTGAGCACACATATGTGCATGAATGCATATTTGAGTGCATACGTGTACCCAAGTACACGTGCGTATGAGTGTGAATGAGTGCACATGAACACATGTGCAAGCGTGGTGTATGTGTGAGAGTACTGGTGTGCATGAGTGCACATGTATGAGTGTCAATGTCTGTGGGAGAGCATGCATGAGTGCGCGTGTCTGTGTGAGAGTGTGCTGTGTGTTCCCCTTGGCTGCCAGGCTGCCTGCCCCTCAGTGTCCTCCTTGCCTTGTTACCGATGGTAGATGCTGAGTGGCTTCTTTCCCATGTTGGTCTGCACCCCTTGCTTGGAGCTGCCAGCCTGGATCTTCCTCCTGGCCTCTCCCCTGCTGCTGACTCTACTGTGCATATTCTAGCAGAAGAGCCAGGGTCCTGGGAGAGCAGAGCCAATCTTCCAGTGGCCTTTAGCACACCTCTCCCAGTCCCCATGATAAGAAAATGGGGCCACAGATGCTGCTTATTCAGCCCACGCAGGTGTCAGGGCTAAGGCTTGCAGGTGAGGTGTTCTCAGACATTTGAAGGAGGTAGCAACCAGCGGGGCAAAGGTAAACTCTCCTTGCAAAGACAGAGGGAATATCCAGCTATCGGTGCTCTGGCTCCTAAAGTCCAGGGGAGCCATGGGAAAGGGACAGCCTGGGGCCTGAATGGATGGAAAGGGGCTGCCTACCTCACCTGGCAGGAGGTGCTAGAAGTGGACATGAAACACCAGCTGCTGCAGGTAGCTTTCTGGAACCAAAGAGGGGCCTGGTTTTCTGCTGGACATGGGAGCAACATGTGGGAGCAAACACCACCCAGAGAGCTGGAGAGGGTGGCCCAGCTTGAGGGCTCAGGGAGTCCTGAGCCTGTGCAAGGATCTCCCTGGAGAGCTGCAGCCCAGTGGGCTCCACTGCAGCCCCCGACTCCTGGCCAAGGCCTGTGTGCCCCTGGCCCACTGTATGTTTGGGCACTGCGTCTGATCTGTGCACCTCCCTCGGGAGGCTGGGGACAGGGCAATACAGTAGCTTTTTGTTTTGTTATTTCTTTTTCCAATAAAAGGACTTGCCCAGCTTGAGGCTCCATGCTGTTTTATCTGCCCCGTGGTGACAGGGGCCAGTTTAGTACTCCAGGGTTGCGAGAGGAGCGGCTCGCTGCCTGAGCCAGCTGGCTGAGCATGTGCGTGAGGAGGCAGCAGCTAGGGCTAGGGTGGACCTGTCTTCTTGGAGTTTAGGGTTTAGTGGGCAGTGGACATGTCGGGCCCTCAAAATCTGATCTTTGGAGGTGTTTGCAGTCTTGGGTTGGGGGAATAGGTTCAAACTGCAAGTCAGGCCAAAAGTAATGAATGAGATAATACAAATTTTTGAGCTCTTACCTTAGGTTGTTGGGCCCTTTCAGGGGCTGGATCACATGAGTTGCTCAGTACCAAAGACTGGAAATTAGGTGGGTGTTGGAACTTAGCGGTTATGTCTTGAACTTAATAAAACAAAACATGAATTAAATATCTACTGTGAGCTAGATATTTTATTTAAACCACATGCTAGGAATTGGAGGGGATTTAGTTATCTGAGTCCTCTCCTAGAAGTGCAATGAGCCCAGAGAGGCTGAGTGACTTGCCCCACGTTGCACAGCTGGTTGGTGATCTTAGAATGCAGGTTTCCTGACCGAGTGTTCATTCTGACACCATTGGGTAGCAACCAGGTAGGAAGTTGCTTGACGCTTCAGGGAGGCTGCAGTCACACAGGTCTGTAGGCCCTGGGTCTCTTCCAGAGAGGACCTCAGCAGACTGTGGGGATAACAGCTCTGTTCCTTGGGGCAGGGGACACAGTCACCACTGGATAGTGCTCAGTGGGACTGCCCCTCAGGAGCAGCTAGGTATTTGCCTGAGCCCTGGGGAGCCTAGACTTCTGCCTCTGCTCAAATCTGGGTGCTGTGTGGGCTGGCACGAGTTGAGGGGGGTAGGGGCTGTTCTCTTAGTGAACGTGGAGGTTCATTTCATAGTGCTGTTTGGGGTAGGATATTTGTTCTATCCCAAGGCCAGACATGAACCCCAACTGAACTGTTTTAGGGGAGTGGTGCTGTGGAGAACTGAGAATTTCCAGACTGTAAAATCCACTCTGAGTGCTAATCTGGCTGAGTGTTATTTGGCCTTCACACTTTCAAATACTGATGATAATAAACAAGAGCATCTAACATTTATTTAGCACTTACTCTGTGCCAGGCACTAGGCTAAGACTCTAGAGAATTCATCATTCATTCATCACAGTTGCCCTCTGTGGTATGGGTTATTATTATTCCCAGATGGGGAGACTGAGGCCACAGAAGTTAAATTGCCCAAAGTCACATAATTAGGAAGTGGCAGAGCTTGACTTTGAACTTAGGCAGTCTGACTCCAAACTGTGGGCAAGAGGATGGATGTACCTAGCTTCAGATGCCCTGCAGCCATCCTAGGGTTGGTAGATTCTCAGGAAAG
The DNA here is from genome assembly GCA_004027875.1 of Aplodontia rufa. NCBI lineage: Eukaryota > Metazoa > Chordata > Mammalia > Rodentia > Aplodontiidae > Aplodontia > Aplodontia rufa. Next base: position 43,590 of record PVKS010003890.1, read on the forward strand.
GACCTGAGGCTGTGTTCGGGCTCCGAGAGAGGGCTAGCACCTCCGTGCCCACAGCATCTCAAGAGTGTGGGTAGGCTGTGCTCACAAGTGTGTGGGAGCCACAGGGTTGGGGAAGGTCAGTGGAAAGACCTGATTCTGCAGCCCCATGAGGTATGGTTTCTCCTGGCCAGCTCAGTTTTGGGGGCAGAGACCTCTCACCTGGGACTGTTTGCAGTCTTGTGGTCCCTGCATCCCCATTGGTGGCCAGGACCGGCCCTAACAGGACCTATGAAGCGGAGAAACCGTGATCTTCCCTAGCTAGGCTGGCCCTTCCCAAAGGCACATCTCACTGGCAGGCCCCAAAGCAGCTCTTGCTGGCACTTCTCCCTTTACTTCCTCCCTTGGCCAAAGGCACACGTGTGAGAAGACAGGGCTTGCAGAAGCTCCAGTGCCGCCTAGTGGCAGAATCAGGTGCTGCACCTGGGAGTCAATGGCAGGAAGAGCCACTTGGCTGCTGTCAAATTTCCCCAATAATCCCTAAACCAGCAGCTGCTGCTACCTGCAAGGAGTTTTCCATAATTTTCTAGAGGTGCAGGATGAGCGTGCAGTCCAGTGGCTGCTCTTTGAACCTGCAGCCAGTGTGGGGCAAACTTCTGGGCACCCACTGGCCTGTCTACACCTTTGGAAGGAAGGAATCCTGGTGAGGAGGGTCTAGGCAGGAGGCACCCTCACCAGGGATTGGCCTCCCTATTCATCCAAGCATTAGATAAGCATTAGACCTGAGTGTGTGTTCTGGCTTCGTGATATCAGCAACGGTGGAGACTCCTAGAATCAGTTTCTGCTTGATTGTACAGCAGAGGTGCCGACACTGCACAGCATCGTCTAGACCCGTGTCTTCAACCATGACTGCAACTGGAGTCACCCAGAAGCATGGCCAACTGCCAATGCCCAGTCCTGTCTCTCAAGATTCTGTTTTAATTGTTCTGGGACACACAGAGCTTGGTATCAGGATTTTTTAAAAGCTCCCCTGGGGATTCTAATGTGAAGGCAAGTTTAAGAATCTCTCATTTTACCAGCATCAAGAGCTTATGGAGCCAGCCTCAGCAACTTAACAAGGCCCTGAGTAACTTAGTGAGACTCTGTCTCAAAAAATAAATAAATAAATAAAAAGGGCTGGGGATGTGGCCTGGTGGTTAAGTACTGTTGGATTCAATTCCTGTGCGCGCACATGCACACACAAAACACGTCTGTAGAGTCTACCAGCTTTCCTTGGGCCTTTGAAAATGTCTCAGACTTGAATAAAACACGTACTGGTTCCCCCAAAGCAACCAGATGCTGAATGAACACAAATTGTGTGATCCCACTAAAGACAAATTCAAAGGCTGACCAAACTCATCTGTGATCGGGCTGGGGGCTCCCCTGGCAGAGGTGCAGAATGGGAGGAGCCTGAGGTTCCTGATGTTCTGCTTCTTGGCCAGAGAGGTGATAACCTAGGGGTGCTCATTTCATGAAAATTATCGTGTGGTTATGCTCAGGATCTGTGTATTTTTCTGTATGTGTGATACTTTTCAATAAATTTACCAAAAAAAGTGTATTGACTCCAAAATAGAAAAAGAAAGTGCAAAATGAAATTACTGTTTTATTAAAGATTAAAGGTCCTTTGTAAAATGAGAGCATCATCAAGATGTGTCTCTGCAAATGATAATCTGCTCCTCCTATGTAATAGAATGCATATGTCAAATAAGACATCTGTGATTCAACTTGATGTGTATATATACATGTGTGTATATGTATGTAATATTTAATATTTCCTTTGGGTTGTGGATGTATACAAAAGTGTTTGATATGATGAGGGTTGGGAGAGTGGGTTCCAAAAGAGAAGGTCCTTGATATCTACGAATCTTAAAACATCCCAGGTTAAGTTTCACACCAGGCTTTCCTAACCTTGATCCCCCTGTCCCTGGCATTTGTGTGCAAAATCTGTATCTTTATCCATAGCTTCCAGCAGATTCCCAAAGGGGTATGTGACCAGCCCCCAGAAGGTTAAGAACAACTGGCTTTGTGAGGTCAGTGAGAAACTGTATGCAACCGTGCCTCGCACGAAATAGATGCTGAGTGACGACAGTTTCTTCCCTTGCTTCCAGGGTCCAGCCTTCGGGGGCTTCCACATGACCCTTCTCGGGTGACTTCTAGGAGGATTTATTCTCCTGGCAGTATCAAGGGCAGACAGTGCCAAGCTCACAGCTTTAATTTCAAGAGGTCGTTTAAGGGCCTGTCATTTCAGTATCCGCTGGAGGCAGAACATTCTGGAGCTGCACTGGGACTTTTGGTTTTGGATCAGGGAGGACAGAGGAGGCAGAACGTTCGAAAGGAATCAGAGGGCTGCCCCTGCTGGGGACCCCCACTGATTTGCTTGACTTTCCTGAGTCTCAGCTTTTTCCTCTGTAAAATGAGAGCATTATCAAATTGTGTCTCTGTAAATGATAATCTGCTCCTCCTATGTAAGGTACGATTGTTATTGCGGAAGTGACACCAGGACCTCGTTATACCGTGGCCTCGTGATACAGATTTATAGCAGGTTTCTGATTCTCGCATAGAATAAGCAGGTACTTATGCAAGGGTTCACTGATTCCCTAATATGTGCCTGGAACACTCATGTACACTCATGTATTATTCCATTTGGTTCTCTAACACTCTGGTGGGTGGTTATTCTCGAAATCTGATTTTATAGATGAGGAAACATGTTCCAAGTTGTTAGGTAGCTTGACAAGGGCCCACAGCTGGTCAGTGTCAGAGCAAAGACTTGAGCCTAAATCCCTGACTCCAAATCCAGCTCCGCTCTGCCACACCATGTCACACTAAGATGCAAGGCACCGTTCTACCTGGATTGTCTCATAAAGACAGATTCCAGACCCAGAGTGAAACACGTGGGCAAATGCAGACACAGAAAAATTAGTTTTTCAGGGGTATGGATGTGCTTGTTATTTTGGAGTAATTCAAGTTATTGATTTCTGTAATGGAAAAGTGATTGGAGACCGGCTGCCACCTGAGAGCAGTGCCGAGGGTGTCCCCAGGCCGGGGGAAATGTTCCACATAGCTTATGAGGCCTCAAACACTGGGAAAGTACTTTCCCCTGCTGCCCCCAATTAACTGACAAACTCTTTGAGGGTGGAGATCCTCTCCTACTCATTACTACATTCGCCTTCCCCCTGCCCCACGGGCCTGCCCTTAGCTGGTGAAGGAGGGGGTGAGGCCATCACAGGCTGGTGGGAAGACAGTAAATATACAGCTGTGTAATCCACAGGCCCTGGGGTAACTTGCCTCTGAGAAAGAGCGCAGGCTCATGCAGACATGCAGGGTCACTGAGCAATAAGATTGAACTCAAGTTCAGAGGCAGCGACCCTAGGTCATGCTCTGCGCTGGGAAGCAGCTCTCTGTAATGCTGCCCTGGATGTGTTCTCATGACTCTGCTCATGACCTCCTGGGATAGAGGGGAAGTGCACAGCCTGACCCCACTCCGCCTCTGCCTCTGCTCTCGGAACACCTTGGTTTGGAGCGGGGTGAATGAATCCTTCTGGGGCTGAATGCTTTCCCTGGAAGCCTGGGCCTGGGGGCTTACAGGATGGATGGATGAATGGAAGGATGGATGGATGGATGGACAAGTGGGTGCAGGGAGATGACTGATGGATCAGAGATGAGCGAGAGGGCTGCCTGGCTTGAGATGGAAGCTCGCGGACCCCGGAGAGGCAGGGGAGTGGATGGGTTCCGATCGCCCAGCGCTCCCTGTGCAGATCTAAATGCAGGGCTGGACTCTTCAAAGGAAAGATGCTGCGCTCTCTCAGTCCCCAGATGAACTCTGCATTTGCAACTCTGAGTGATGGATGTGTCTTGTTGGGAAGGATTCTTATAGGTCTAATATCACCCAGTTAATGACTTATAGATTGTTGTAAAATCAGGCACTGCTAGAAGAGAAACCAGAAGGTTGAAGGGCCTGGAACAGATTTTATAATAATCTGTGCATTTCATCAGCCCAGGCTCTGTCCTGAGTGCCTTGTGTGCTTTATCTCGAGGGAGCCTCACCACTGTTCCTTGAAGTTGTTATTACTGCTTCCATCTTGTGGATGAAGAAACAGAGGCTCAGAGAGGAAATAACTTCAGAGTGCAACACTGGAGTATCTGGGATTCAAAAATTGGAGTCTTGGACTCCAAAGTCTCAAGGTGAAGAGAAAATTTTAAGGAAAGATGGAAGGAGGGTAGGAGGGAGGATGTAGGAGTTTTGCATCAGGTTTCTAAGAACAGCATGGCTCTTCAGCACATGAGACCCTGCAGTGGGCTGAGGCAACGACAGTGCCCCGGACACAGTTCCAAGTCCCTTTTTCTCTCCTTTATGCATCTGCCTTTGAGGGCTGTGAATCTTGAGCCTGAGCCTGAAACTGCAGAGACAGTGTACATTTCGTTTATCTTCCTCCATTTGGCCCAAACGTGTCCCTCTGCCACAGTCCCCATGAATTGGAGGAATTGGGTCCCTTGAGTCCCACCTTTACTCCCTCACATCTCCTGCCCCTGGCTGTCTCCCTCTCAGCTGCCTTTCATTCAGAGCTTCAGTCCCAGCTGTGTGCCACTGTCCAGCATGGCCCTTCCCTTCACTTGGTGGTCATGGACCTTGGCTCGGATTCCACGTCAGTGAAACAGGAAGAACCAGCGCTGCCCCTCTTATTCCTGAAATTGTTTATGCACTTGTGCTTCCGAAATGCTTGGAGCTTTTGGAGAAGGAGGCTGTGAGTGGCTTGCAGCTTGAGCTCTTCAGGGAAGCAGGCAGTGTGGGCCAGGAGGAGGCCCAGAGAAGGAGGCAGAATCAGTGGTCATCGGGACGGTCATGGTGCCTCTTTGTGTCTCAGTTTCCCCATGTGAAAAGGATGGGGGAGGACTAGATGACTTCCCAGGTGCCTCTGTATTTAATGCTCCAGGCTTCTGCGGTGGGTTAGGGCTGAATCCCAGGCCAGTTCACTCGATTCTGGTGACCTTTGCTGTGGAGCAGGTGGATCCCATGCCTGCCCTGCTGCTTACCTCATTTTATCGTTATTCTCTGGAAACAACCTTGCATGAGCACTAAACCAAAGGAGGAGCAGCCCAGGCCCAGGAAGGCTGGCTCTGCCCCCTTATGGCCAATTTCAGTCCTGCATCCTTTTTTGCTGCTAACCTGGAGGTGGCCAGTGTCCTTCACAGCTCTCCACCATTCAGAGGTCCTGGGCTGCATGGGCTGGGATGCACAGGGGCTTTGGCTTTGAATAGGCCTGGGGGCTCCATCCTGAACTTAGTTATTGTACTAAACTTGACAAGGTGCCTAGCGCAGAGTAAGTTACCAGTAAGTTGGAGATACTATACTTACGTAGCCATGGGGTATTGGAGTTATGGTAAATAAATTTAATAAACAACTCTACGAGGTCAAGAACACCTCGCCTGCATCGATTCTTTGCTCAAACGCCTCTTTCTCAGGGAGGCTGGCCCTGACCCACTCTACTTAAAAGGATAATCTCCTTCCATCGCGGCACTCCCAATCTGCCGTGACACTGGTCCTCTCCCCTGCTGCCCATGGCTCTCAGAATCTTCTAGCATTCTGTAATTTACTTCCTATGTTTATTGTTTACTCCCTGCTTCATGCTACCAGGGCAGGAATCTGTTAGTGTTGTTCACAGATGTACATCCCAAGCCACTAGAACAATGCCCAGCAAATAGTAAGTGCTTAATCAATGCATACTGAGTGAACACCTGGTTTAAACTTCCCCAGGCGTCAAGTACCAGAAGATTGCACAGCATAAGGCTTAAGAACACACACTATGGAGCTAGACAGCTTTGGTTTTGAATTATAGCATTTGTCAGTCTAGCTAGCTGTTATCTTGGGTAACTTGTTCTTTCTAAGCCTCAGTTTCTTTGGTAATAAAATAGACTAATAACATGTGTCTTATAGTCTGGGTGGAGGATTAATGGAGACATATATGTAAAGTTCTTGGCATATGGTGGGCATTCCGTAAATGTTAGCTCCTTTCCCCGAGGATATTTTTTCTCTTCTTGCTTCTCATTTTTCCTCTGATGGCCTACCCTTTGACCACATCACTGTTCAACAGCAGTTCCTTAAGAAGACAGAGCTGCTGAAGGCGGAGGTTGGCATTATCCGTGGTGTTAACCAGCCCAAACTGTCTTGCCCTCCTTCTTTGTCCTTCCAGAATGTGCCTGTTGCTAAGGAGATGTAACATCTGCCCCTGGCAGGTTCCTGACCCCACGGCTGGGGTTCTGGCTGCATGGAAGGAGCTAGATGTTGGGGAATGGGTGACCCTGGGGAGGGAGGAGAGAGGAGGAATTCAGCCTGCTTCCTGGGCTAGGAGTCTTGGTGGGGGTATCAGTTTGGAATCTGCTGGAAAAGCTCAGCTGGCTGCCCGAGAAAATGAAGTGTTCATCCTCTTGTCTCCACGTGGCTCTTGGAGGCTAGAGTGGAGTTCTTGCCAGGGCTGTGGTCCTTGACACCATCCAGGTGTAATGCCCAGACCCTGGGAGGGGGCCATAGCAGCCAGAGTGACTCATAATCAGACTCCTGGCCCTCAGAATGGCACCTTCCCAGAGCAGGGCTGGCTACTGCGAAGATGCTGGAAGAGGCCTGATGGATGATTGGCCATTCTGCACCGGAGAAGACAGCCAAACTCGCCCAAGCGAGGGCACTCACCGCCGTCTCTTCTGACAGGCTTGGACATGACTAAGGGAGGACTGCCTTGGGTCCCTGGCCCTCTGGGGACTCCATTTCTCCCTTCCCAACCCAGCCAGTGACTGGGCAGCATGAGAGATTGTGGCTTTCCTGTAAACCAGTTACCCACCTGGATGAAGAGGGCAGGAACAAAGGTAAGAGCACAGGCGGAGAAGCCATGCTGCCTGGGACCTATTCCGGCCGGTGTCTGGCCCAGCCATGTGACCTTGACAAACCACTTAGTTCGTCTGTGACACTGTGGGTAATTATAGCACTGTCCTCCTGGGATTGTTGTGAGGATTAAGCAAGTTGATGCTTGTAAAGAGTTTAGATCTGACCCAGACATGCCACGCTCACTGCAAACGATTATTGTCATCTTAAGGGTTATATTTCTGAGCAGAGGCTGTATTCTCTGACAGATGAAAATGGTATTATTATTTGTCCTTTCATGAAAAACGGAAAGTCTGGCGAGTGGGCCCACCTTCGGCTCAGCAGGAGGGGGCTGGAACTCTTCTATCTGCATCACCCCTGCTGGGCCCATTTCGTTACTCTGCCCGCCCCTGAGGGTCCTTGCAGTTTTTGTTACATCTTCAAGTCCAGCTTAAGCCAACAAAGGTGTCAGGAGCCTGAGTGGGGCTATGAGATAGAGAAAAGACGGACCTGTCTGTGCTCAGGGGACAGCAAGGGTTCAGATGTCTGAGTCTCAGAGGAAGAGGAATTAGAAGGAGGAGGGGGCAGGTGTGCTGGGCCTGGCTAGCCTGCATGTGGCTTTGCACCCACACATCTCAGCAAATGCATTGAACTTGAGCCGTCTGGCTCAGAAATCCCAAATTCCTGGGCCCCTGGGCAGGCCCTGTTTTGGGGGCCAACTGTTGAGTTGTCTTGTGTTTCTTTTAGCCACATATTTTCCCCATCACAAGCCTCTTGGGGGCAGGAGACGTAACTTCCACAATGGAGGGAGCTTGTCACATTCTTCATGCAGGGATGAAGCACCTACCACGCAGGAGGTTCTCAATAAATGCTTGCTAAGTAAATATCCGGATGAAGAAATGAATACAAACCAAGAACTCAGCTAGACTCTTCAGAAAGTTCTTTGTTATCCCCCTCCTGTCCTTGCATTTGTCTCCTCCGTTTGGCTGGAGGGTTGGCAGTCTGGGGGCAGCAACATGCTACCTTTGCTCACCATGATATGCCTAGAGCCCAGCCCAGTCCCTGGCACTTAGCAGGTGTTTGATAAATATCTGCTGAATGAATGGAACGGGAGGCCTTTCTACCCTGGAGTATACATTCTGTATGTTCCATCATTCCTAAAGGCTGTTCTGGCTGCAGAAGCTTCCAGGTTTCTAAGCAGATTGTAGTTGTGCTCCTAACAGCTGGGAGGCCTTGAAATCTCCTCTGTAACTTGTCAGACTCCACCCACCAGAGTGAAATGACCCAGATAGACCCTGTTACCTGAAGCTCAGTGGTCAGGAGTTCAAGGCTTTCTCTGAAGCTGTCATTCTGGAAGCTTCTGATGTCCTTGGCAGACATCTCACCAGTTGCCCTGCCCCTTGTTTCTTGTGCTGTTGTGTGAGGCCCGTCAATGGACCCTGTTACCTTGTCATTTACAAGGACGTTTGGAACCATTCTTCTGTGGGTTTTGGGTTTTGCTTATCTCGCTATCTTAGATCCACTTGTTCAGTTCTAAAAAGGCAGTAGCTTCCAGAATGACTGGGGATAGTCTGAGCAGTAGCAGCTGTTCCTTATGCCTCTGCTAAGACAGCATGGTGGGAAAGGGCTCCAGCCCTGGCTTGGGACATGCTGGCTCTGTGACCTTGGGCAGAGTGACCCTGAGCACTTCACCTCTCTGAGTCTCAACTCTGAGGCCCTTTCAGATCTATGTCAATACACAGAAATGGGCTTTCTAGAAGTAGAGTGATTTTTAAGTTGGTATATGCTTCTCAAGGAAATTGTAGCTGTTTTCATTTCAAAACTTTTCATTTAAGCTCCTATTCTGAGTGTAAAAACAGCACTAGCTACAAGGAACTCATATTTTTTTGATTTATTGGGAGTATTATTATGATATCAGAAAAAGGTAGTTTTTTTGTTAAATATGTTTTTAAAGGGTTTGCTGCATTCTTAAGTGTGATTTTATTATATCTTGGAGCGACTTTTTTCCCCCATGAAGAATAGATCTGTGATTTATAATGCGCCTTCACTACTGGAGGCTGGCTGTGAACATATTCTGTAGCGTTACATCATCCCTAAAGGCTGCTCTGGCTATAGGAGCTTCCAGGTTTCTAAGCATATTGCAAAGATGGAGTTGCAAGGTTCTTTCTAGAAATCAAGACAGCCTGAGACTAGCCAGACCCATGTCCAGCCACACACGGAGGAATCTTAGAAAGGAAAAGGCCTTTAGGGCTACACTAGCCCGATCTCTTGTCATTTAGATTAGAGAACAAAGGCCCAGAGTGGAGAAGTGACCTCCCCTAGGTAAATGACCTGGAGAATTCTCACTGTCTGCCCATCGCTCATCTCCTACTCCTTGTTTGGTCCCGATCCTTGTTCCCCACTCCTCCGAAGTGAACAATTTTGTACACACCCAATCCACTGCTCATGTCTGGGGGTGATGCTATCCATGTATCATGACTTGTTATTCAAGCACTTCTTGGTGGAAGGGCTGCTGCTACAATCAGCATCTTGCCCAGAAGCATTCCCTCTCCCCTGCCAGCTAGGTGCTAATATTTAGCAGAGAGTTTATTGGCATAGTTTCTCCAGAAAAGAGGCTGGAAGACATTGGAAGTTCAAACTTTAACATATTTATCCAGAATCCCAAAGGGTGACCCTTTTCCCTCCCCTTGTCACTACTGACCCTAATAAAGCTTTTGCTGCCACAGGGAGTACAAAGCAGAAATAGCACAAACCGAATCAGCAGGCACATGATACATTACCAAATCAATACAGCAAGCAATCACCCAGGAGCCATCTTTGTTAAGGGCAAATAAGAAGCTCATGAGAACACAGGAAAGACAGGACTATCTTGATTCTTCTGAAGGAGTCTGGGAGGCTGGGTGGGGTACAGGGGAGACTTTCTTTTTCTGTTTTCTCAGAAAACATGCAAAGAAAGACTTTACAAACAACTAAGGTTGCGACAGTATCTCCCACACTTCCCTTTTCAAAGATGGCCACCCTTGCTGTCCATTCAGAGGAAGCACATGGCAGAATATACCAGGCACAGAGAGAGGCAGGTAGCAGGAGAAAGATTTAGTTTTCCACAAAAGTTGTTAGTTTTGTTTTGTTTTTGTCCTTTATTGATGGGGTTTAAAGTGCATATAACTGAAGGCAAAGTCCAAGGCCTAGAGAAAGATACAAGGCCTGAGAGAGAGGCTCAGAGATTCTAAAGGCAGCCGAAGAATACCCACCTAAAAAGGCCACTTGAGCTGCAAAAAGGACAGGGCAGGGAGGTAGAGAATGGGGAAGAGAGAGAGGAGATGGGGACAGGATTGGGGTGGAGGAAGGAGTTTGGGAGGAAGAAGATAAACACAGTTCAGAAATTCAGAAAAAGATGACTCACAGGAGTTAGTTTACATCCCAGCTATGAAAATATGGGCTGACCTCAAGGTAGGACCACTTTTTTTTATGAGATGTGAGAAGAGGGATAACCTCAGGCCAGGAGAGCACCCCTGAGGCCTTGTAGGTGCGGGTAGTAGTGATGGGGCCTCTCCAAGCCCCTGTCACCATCTTCCCTGGAGACCCAACATTAGTCTAAGGAGACTCTCTCTAAGCAGGAGAAGGCAGGGCTAAGGACCTTGGTCTGTACCCAACCAGAGTTCCCGGGTGAAAGGCAACTTCCATCGTCTACTGGACTGTGGCTGGGGTCCCACTCACCCACACAGGCTGTGCCATCCTCGTTGGGCTCGAAGCCCCGACTGCATCTCTTGTTGGTTCGGCATCTGTAGCTTCCATAGGTGTTGACACACACGGGCTTGTCTCGAGGGCACACAAATGGGAACTGGATGCATTCGTTGGTATCTGAAAGGCGAGGGGAACCAATCACCAGGGAGGTGGGAGGCAGTGGGTCCTAGCTCAGGCTCTGTCTTCCCACCCGTTCTGTGACCTTGGGCATGTCCCTTCCTGTTGGGTCTCCATTTCCTTTTTTCAGTTCCCTTAGCTGGCTCCTCTGTACTTGACCTCTACATGTTAGCGAGGCACTGAGGCTTGGCCGTGGGTCTTCTTTTCTGTCCACTACAATTTCTCTAGGTGACCATTTCATATACAGATGACTGCAAACTTTCTGTCTCCAGCCATAACCTCTCTTCTGGGCTCCAGACTCCTGAATCCAATCACCAATGACCTACTTAACAGTTAGTTCAGTTAGTTCCACCTGGATGTCTAATACATACCTCAAATTTAATATGTCCAAAATGGAACTCTACATTTCCCTAAGCCCTTAAACCTCTCCTTCCCCTTGTTCCCATCTTCCCTAGCTCAGTCAATGCCACCATCATCCACTTGGCAGCTCCAGCAGAAATTGGAGCAATCCCCAAATCCTCCCTTTTCTTTACCCCAGTATACAATCCCACGGCAGGTCTTGTCCACTAGGCTCCCACAGTGCACCTCTGACTGTCCACCTTCCTTACTCCTCTGCCACCACCCTATTCCCAGCCCCCAGGATCTCTTGCCTGGATTTCTGCAGTTGGCGCCTTACTGGCCTCCTGGCTTCCACTCTTCCCTCCAATCCAATCTGTAATTCAGCAGCCAGAGTGATCTTTTAAAAATGTGAATCACATCAGGTCACTCTCCTGCTTAACTTCCAAGGGCCCTAAGAACAAAATCCAGACTCCTTCCCAGAGCCTCAAGCCCCTCCTTGACCTGGTGCTGCCTCTTCCACGTCACCTCAGGCAATGGACTCCTGCTTGCACCTTTGTCACATCACAGCGAGCCTTGTCCTACCACGCTCTATACCTCTGTCTCCCCTTGGCCAGGAAAGTTTCCCCTCAGCTCATTCTGAGGCTGGATTCTTCTCATCCTTGGTGTCTCAGAGTAAAAGTCCCCTACCCTGTAGCCCTCCCTGACTGCTCTGTTCAGAACAGTTTCCAGAGAGCACCTTGCTTTCAGGTTCTTAAACCATCTTGCCCAGCTGTGTGGTCCCATGTTTGGGGACAGTTTCCCTCCACTGGAAGGATCGCTGTTCATAGCCTAACATGGTGCTTGGTACCATGAAGAGGCATATCAATGCCTGATGACGAAAAGGGGGAGGGGGCTGGGCAGGCGATCTGGAAGGTCCTTCCAGCATGCGGAGAAGACTCCTGCACTGACTGCTTAGCATGAGGCCAGTGTGGGGGCGTGGAGAGTGTGGGGGAGTCCCATCCTCCTCACTCTTAGCATCCTTGCTCCTACACTTTGACACTTTGAGGTGCTTTGCCCAGACAGGGCCCTTCTCGAGAACACTGCTTCCTTTCTCTGTGCCAGTCCAACTCCTTGTCATACACTGCTTCCTTTCTCTGTGCCAGTCCAACTCCTTGTCATCTCTCAGGTCCCAGCTCTGATTTGCTTCTCTAGGTTGCCTTATGGGAGCCTCTCCAAACTGGTTTCTGGCCCCGCTTCATGCTCCCAAACTCCTGCCCCTGCCCCATCCCGGCCCTGGTCCCACGTGTGGTCCCTGACTGTTCACTTGAGGGCCTCTCCGTTGAATATAAGCTCCACAAGGGTGAGACTGTGTCTGTCTGGTTCACTTGTGTATCTCTGCAGCAAATGCATTAGCCTGGAGCTAATGAGTGGCTTTATAGTGAACTTGGGTCTAAGGAACGAGGACTCCTGGGTTTGACCCCTTGCTGCTGGTCACTGGAATAGAAGATGTTGGGTTGAAGGTCTTGTGGACCCTGAGTCTCTAGGCTGCTCCCTTCCTGTTCTAGGCTCTTGGAAGACTTTCAGAAGGTCACTGGACTTTCATGCAGCTGCCATCCGGAAGCTACCTGCCCCCTAGTACTGCACCAGGCTATAGAGCTCCCATCTGCACTGACTCCACACCCTGCTTGGCCTGGATGCTCCCAGCAAGGCCCCCTCACCTGTCACGCCCCCTACTAGCTGCTGTTCTACTTGCACCAGGATAAAAGCTTGCCCACCAGAGGCTCCAATGTCCTCATGGTGGTATGTCTCCTCCCAGGCTCCTCTCTGTATTCAAGAGACACTGCTGATTTCCAGAATTGCAGTGAGTCAGCCTGTTGGTTACTCCCACCTTGGTGAGTCATGTGGCAGTTGTCTTGGCATCTGGACTCCCAGGGAATAACACCTTCCTCTCCCTGCCTTTCCACCCCCTGTCTGCATCCTGGACATTGCCTTTGGTCAGGCCAACATTCTCCAGGGAGCTCCCATCCCCAGGGGCCTGCAGGCAACTCACCCATGCAATGGCCGTTTTCCTGCTGGGAGAATCCTTGGCCACACTGGAAGGTGGGCAGAAGCAGAGACAATAGTGAGTTTAGAAGGTCTCATCTTGGGCCCCCTCCTAGTCACAGCCACAGAGCAGCTGTCACTCTGACCCCAGCATAAGGGGTGCTCTTAGTTCTGGGTCTGGGTGGAGCCCCCTCCCTTCTAGGGCCCTTTCCCTGCACTGAGAACAGGAGATGGTGTGTGGAGGGGGCAAGAATGAATAGAATTCGAACTCCAGTGCTCATTTCCCTCCACATGGATTCTGCATACCTGAGCGGGACCACAGCTGCTCCTCAAAGAGCCCCAGAGACTGTGTACAGGGTATGAGCCCCACTCTTAGCACAAAAGGAAGACTCCTAAGAGACTTGGGAAGAACTGGGAGGGCAGCAGGAGACCTATAGGTCAATTTTTAACCCTGCTTGAAACTGATTGTGGGGTCAGTGGTCCTCAGTTTCCCTCTCTTGGCCTCAGTTTTCCTTCTCTTTAACTTGGATGCAAAGCACTTCTCTTGCAATTCTCTAGGATTTCTATGAGAAGCAGAAGAGACATAAGTGTGACAGTGTTGTTCAAACTACAAATGGAGGGATCACTTTGAAACCTTCCCTTTGCTAAGAAGTTTTTTCAATATTCTAGAGGTCCATTCTACAGTCCATGAGATTGTGGGTGATATCTGCTTTTCAGGCTATGAGGCCCAGGTGCCTTGGCCCACCTCAAGTGGGGCTGGGTCCTGAAGTTTGTCCTTATCCTGAGGGTAAAGAATCTCCAGCACCGAGTTCATCTCTTCTCTGGCCACACTCCGGCTCACCATCTTGCCATCTGGCCATGTCACCTCCACGCTGCTGGCTTCGTCCCTCCCTGTGGGACGAAGGAGATCGGTCAGCAGCAGAGGATAGAGGGGCTCTCAGCTAAAGTACTGGCATTAATTAATCCTCATTTAATAAAAATATTAATGGACCAGTCTTTTAAGGGCTGGGGAAATGAACAAGACAGATTTGCGGTGCCTCCTCTTTAGACAAAAGCTGTAGATAGAACTTCCTGCAGTGATGGAGATGTTCTGCATAGGTCCTGTCCAGCACAGCAGCCACTAGTCCTCTGTGGCTGCTGGGCACTCGAAGGGGAACTAGTGTGACCGAGCAACTGAATTTTAAATTTTATTTGATTTTAAATAAATTTACACTTACATAGCTACACATGGCTGATGGCTGCCATGTTGGACAGCACAGATGTAGAACTTAACCTTCTAACCTACGAACCAAGAAGCATGCACCTGAATTTGAGGAGCTATAAGGCCTGGTGGTTAGCAAGTTGGCTTTGGAGTCTGGGTTTTAAATCCTGGCTCTACCACTTACCCTGGTGTTTTGGAAAGAATGTGGTGGGGAGCAGGAGGCTGGGAGACCTGGGGACAGAGCCCAGTTCTGCAGCCAAGACACTGTGCACTCCTGGGCATGCCTCTCAATGCCTATTTATGGAGCCTGGCTCTAGGCCAGACTCTCTTTGGTCACCATGAACGTCCTGTTTCATGGGGCTTCCAGTCTTCATGTGGGTGATAGGCCAACACATGAACAAATACATCATGCCAGATACTGACCAGCTCTGCGAAGAAGGCAAAACAGAGCAACAGGGTGAAGAAGACTTGGTGGCTGGTTGGGGGCCCTCCAGGGACAGCCTCTTGGTGCAGAGGTATGTGAGCTGAGCTCCAAATAAAGAGCAGAAAAGATAGGGTGGAGGTCACTGAGAAAGACTACTCTGCAGAGCTGAGATGTTTACAAGGGGTAGTGGCGAAGCTCAATGTTCCCTGCGAAAGCATCGCACACACCCCTAAAGCAACACGCTACGTCATTGGCAGAGCATGGGTCGGAAAGGTTTGTCAGATGTTTAGGCTTTGTCAAGGGCCGCCTTGACTCCCTGCATAAGGCTGGTCCCTGCAGAAAGGTCAAGTGAATGGTGATGAACTGGGGTACAGAGGCGGGGGACTTCACCTGGTGGGAGAGGCTGTGCTCCTGGCCCACCACCTTCGTAGGAGGGAGAGTGCAGCCCCCTCCTGATCACCCACCAGGGCTGACCAGATGTGGGCACATACTCAGAGGGGCACTGGGTTCTACAGGGGACTCTTAAATCCATACGCTCTCCTAAGCATATTCTTGGGCTGAATAAATAATACATCACCCACAGGTATGCGTGACTATTTTTTCCTAACTCTTGTAGATTGTGTTAAAAAAATACATTTGAAAGTTCTGTTGAATTCATATTGGCGTTTGGTCCTTACCATCCACCAATGGGTGTGGCGATGACAGTTACTATGGGAACGGAGGGTCGTCTGTGAGATATTCAGCTGTATGAAAGGAATTCTCATATTTTAGAAAAGGGCTTTGGAAACCTCATGCAGACTTTGAGAAGAGTCTAGTGAAGGCTCAGGTGTGCAGAGCCACTGAGGGGCAGGGCCAAGACAGTATGGTGTGGAGGGGAGTGCCCAGCCTCACCTTTCTTTCCAGTGGGGCACCTGCCAGTCACATCATCCAGCTTCCCAGTCCTCCCTTGTGTGTCCCCTCCCTCGGCACCCCAATCTTCAGAGAAGTCTCACTGGCATGGTCCAGTGTTGCTGCTGCTGTGCCGGCAGTGAGGGCAGGACCAGCCACCACATCGGGAGAGTCCCAAGTCCTAGGAGGGGCGGCCCTGTCTGGGTGGCATTGCAAGCAGTGTCATGGGGGACAGTCCTGTGCTCACAGTCATTCTTTTCACCACAGAGCCCTGCTCCTTCCTGGCCAACCACCCTGTTTCTGGGTTTGGCTTTTTCAGGACAGAAAAGACTACTTCTTTATCTCTATTCCTCTGCTCCCTCCGGCCACAGCTTCTGAGGAGGGGTGGAAATGGGGTTGGGAGCACCAAGCACAGGTTTCTATTTTTCTGTTTTGAAGTAGAATCTTGAGGTGCAAGAGATTTGGCATTTTTAGGGTGCAGTGCCCAAATTAACTGGCACATGAAAAACGTATCCATTTTCCATTAAAAAGAGGAGACAAAGGAGAGCAAAGGTTCTCACCTAAGCCAACAGAACAGAGACACGAATACATTTTCCAGCCTCACTGAGGTGCCACAAATAACTCGAAAGTGTCGCCGAATATTCATAGATGATCACAAATTTACAGCCTGCACTTGCGCAGAGTCCTGCTCCCTCCGTCCCTCCAGACCCAGGAGGGGCGGGTGCTGTGGCAAAGGAGCCCTTGAAGCACAGCTGGGAGGAGTCCTCCTCTGCCCTGAGCAGCCTGCGGGTTTGGGTCTCTCTCTGGGACTTGTTTCTTCATCCCAGGCGGGTGCTAGCTCAGCGCCCCAACACTCCCAGAAGCATGAACTTCTTTCCTGGAATATGACCTCTGAGTCCTCAGCATCTGTGTCACCATCAGTCCTTAGACGGGGGTCCCCCTGTAGCTCCCAAGGGGCTTTCTTTTCCCTTGTTGGAAATAACAGTGAACGCTTGTGATGTGTCCTGAACCTTACCTGGAGCTTCACGGTGTTGATGCATCGAATCCTTCCAACACCTGCCTGAGGAAGGTATTCGTTTATTTATTTATTTATTTTTCTGGCTGTGCTGGGGATTGGATCCATCCTAGGCTAATGTTCTTCCACTGAGCCACATTCCCAGCCCTTTCTAAAATTTATTTTGAGACAGGGTGTCACTAAGTTTCCCAGGCTGGCCTTGAACTTGCCATCCTCCCGAGTAGCTGGGATCACTAGAGTGTGCCACCACGCCCAGCTAGGAAGGTATCAGCTTTATAATTTCCATCTTAGAGATGCAAAGAGCCAAGGCGGGGAGTGGCAAAGAGGATTTCCCAGTTACTTAGCCGAGGTCCATCTGAACCCAGAGCCCAAACTGGCTGTACCCTTGTCATACTGCCCACCCACACCCACGCCCAGCAGCCACAATGTGCCCAGTTTTGCATAGGGATCTGAGATTCAGTTGTGAATGAGAAGGGCCCCAGGGCCTCATTCTGGAGGAACTGATTCCTGCAGGAGCAGTGAACACAAGTGATTATATTATAGTAACCTGGTGTGGCAACAACATTGTGCCCCTCCATGGGAGAGGTGAGTCATTTCTTTTGGGTGTTGCAGGAGGAATCAGTTGTGAGGCTGAGATAGGGAGGAAGGAGCATTCCAGGCACTGGGGACAGTGTGGGTAAAGCTACAGAGGTTTGGAAGGGCACCGTGTGTTTGCAGACCACAGAGAAGTTCAAAGTGGGGCAAGCAGAGTGTATTAGTTGCTGTGGGGGGAGGGGGAAGGAGACTAGGGAGGGACTTTGAGGCCTTTGTATCTGCCAGGTGGGCCTTCTGACCCCACTTTCTGGATGCAGACACTGAGGCCTGGCGAGGTAAAGTGGCTTGCAGATGTCTGAGTTAGGTCTGGAACCCAGGCTCCTATCCTTGGTCTGCCCCAGGGGGCCTGCGAGACATCTCAAGGGTTCAGCAAGCTGCACTACAGAGAGGGGCCCGGTTCCCAGTTGCCTCACCACAGCAGCCTTGAAGGTGGCCACTCTGCCAGGCCTGTGTGCAGGGGACAGCCGCAGAGGTGGGACCCCGTTAACTAGCAGAGACACAGGTCAGGATCAGCAGTGAGTTGCCTCTGGCAGCTTTTAAAGGACAAAGGGCAAGGAGGCACGGAGAACTGCGCTTTTTCAGAAGAATTACAAGCAAAACAGATGGTGGGAATACAGTTGGTGGAATATTTTTACACTTTAATAAAGCAATTTTTATGTGGGCCACTGAATTTTCCTTCCCTAAATGAGCGCCAGCCGGCTTGGAGGCAGCTCTGAGTCACTTGCAAACAATTAGCTTCAAAGGAGGAGGGGTGGGGGACGGGGGAGAGGCACCAGCAATCAGAGGCGCTGTGGGGGAGCTGGGTGGGCTGCCTGAGTGGGGGACCCTAGTGGGGGCTGGATAGGCAAGTAGATCACTGGCGTTTGTTTTCGTTATCTGGGTAGTGAACCGGCTGAGCCCACTGCCAGGCAGGAAGAGGAGGGCCTGGCCGTGAGATCTTGCAGGGGTGGCTGCGCCTGGGCTGGGGAGCAGTCAACAGCGCTTCAAGCAGAATCCCTTATTTATGAGGCTGGTGGTTGGTCTGCACCCAGGAGGGGCAGGGACAGCGTGCAAGGAACTGTAGAGCGTTGCTCTGCTGTGGGAAGGTGGGGTTCATTGAGAAGAGAGGGCTCTACAAAATGACCCTGAGAACACTGTGCAACTGAGTGGGCCCTAGGGGGACCCCTGGAGAGCAAAGCCACAGCAAGGTCCCTGAGTTTTATTGGGGAATGCAATCTCTGTGGTTGCTCATGCAGACCTAGCAAGGTGTGGTCTAGAACATTCCGAGAGGCAACTATGGGCAGGTGTGCACCACTGAGTGCAGCCACAAACGTGGGGAAAGGAAGGGCTAAGGAGGCTGTCCGCGAGAGGCACGCAGACACATGTATGCGCTCACATCCCTGCTGCAGTCAGCAGGAGGCAGACTGACTCATGTAGATGGGAGCAGGGTTGTTTGGAGCATGCTGGAATCTTGTGCCTGCTGACAGCAGGGTTTTCTGCAGCTCTCTGCCCTCCAGACTTCACCTCTCAGACAAGCAGAGCCCCAAGGCAGGTTGTTCTTGAATTTGTGTCCTGGACAGCCTCTTCTCACCTCTAACTGCTAAGAACCGGAAACAATCTAGCTGTCCATCAACAGGGGACTTGGTAAATAAATTATGTATGCTGCCACAAAGTGAAATTCTCTGCAGCATTGAAAGAAAACAGAAGAGACGTGCACCATTAAGGGAAGGAAAAAAGCAAGTTATTGGAAGAAATGTCATCATTTTGTTTTGAAAAATTCCCAGGTAGTGTGTGTTCATGAATGTGCTCCTATGTGTGATATACATAGGCATATCGGAAGTGTGGCATTGCCGACAAGCCGACCCAGTCCTCGTACTTGGAAATTGTTACTTGTCCCTTCCTCTCTCCAGCCCCAGCCCCTTCTTTGGCTTGGCATTTTCTTTTTCCTTAGTACTTGATATGAGCTCATGTTTTATATTTTCACTTACTTATTCCATGTGTCTCCTCCTTCCACTAGAGAACAACAGTATCATGGCAAGGACTGTTGTCTAGTTACTGTCTGGCACACAGTAGGTGTTCAGAAAATATGAACTGAATAGATAAATCAGATGGTGTTGGGGAGAGTGAAGGGAGGAATGTTTATTTTTTTTTACTTAATATTCCAAACACACTGGTGAGATCGTGTGTGATTCTTACTTCCTTCTGTATGATTTGTTATATTTTCTAATTATCTTATCATCAGTATGCAGGAAAAAGAAGAAGTTTTCTAAAAACAAGAGCAAATGCTGCTCATTCATCTGGGGTTCCTGGTGCGGGATATGTCTCCTGCTAGTGGCATGCGATCCCTTTATGGCACTGACTCTCGCAGCAATGCTAGCTTTGACCTTCCTGGCTCTGCTGATACCCTCTGTCCACCCTGCCCTCTCCAGCTTGGTCCCAGAGATCCCAGACAGCTTGGCCCGGCATCGCTTTCCAGGGTCTGCTCCTACCGGGCCTTTCCCACTTCCTGAACTGAACCTGCCCACCTCTGAGCCTTTGTCCAAGCCAACGTGGCCCCTAGAAAATGCTCTCCTCAGCTCCTGATCATGGATTCTAAATAAATTCCTACCATCCTTCTAGACCTAATTCCACCATACTTCCCTGAAGCAGAATTAGTTTCTCTTGCCTCTGATTCTCTCAAGGCCCCTGGACCAGTAATACAGTGACAGTGCCTTCAAATCTGTCATGCACTGGTTCCCGGGTTCACCGGCCCCTTCTGCTAGACTGTGTACTTGGAGGCAGGTAATATTTCTTCTTACCTCTTTCCCCAGTCTCCGCCTCTCTCTGCTTTCCGAGGTCCTATTTCTGCCTCTGTCTTTCCTAGTCCTTCTCCATGTCTCCCCTTCCTCACAAGCTCCCTCTCTACCTGCAACATTGCCGGCTTCCCCATCAATCAGGGGAATCCATGAGAGACTCTCCTGGGGCGCGGGGGCCTTGGAGCCGCAGGGATGGAGTCTGTCTGCTGTTGCTGCGTCCCAGGCCCTGGCTCCGCTGCCTGCTCAGCTGCCTTGGGAGAGTAATGCTGATCCCAGTTGGCCTCTAGGGCCTGTCCTGAGAGTAGTCTTCCTTCAAAAGAGAGGGACCTACTGGGGACCCTTTGGAGCCGTTTGAGTCAGAGTTCAAACCAAGAACAAACACCATGGTCTTGCAAAAATAGTGAGGATTGGCATCAGGAGGGGCCCCAGTCAGGTACGGTGTACATGACCCCAAGGAAGGAGATGGTTGGCTCCTGAGTACCCTGGATCCCACCAGACCACCTGGTGAGGCTGCCAAGTTGAGGAAGCAGTTCTGTTCTCCCAGGGTGGGGGTGGGGCACTCTGGCCAGAGAAGGGACCCAGGGAGGCCTGTAATACACATCTTGAATCAGCAAAGGCAGCGCATGGGTCTGGGGACGGCAGCCTTAGCCCTGGTCCTGGCCTCACCATCGATTTGCTCTCTGTGCGTCAATTTCCTTATCTGTCTGATAGGGTGGGAGTTGATATTAAACCCCATACCTGGATAAGCATCCTACTTCTAAAACTATGGTGGTCACCTTGGGGCTTGGATGGCCTTCCCTGAGTCACTGAGGGGATGCACACGTATAGGAAGAGAGAAGCAGAGAAGAAGCACCTTGCTGGTTGTGCACAGAGAAGTTGCTGGAGTTGGGGAGTCATGGCGGTCAGCAACTCAAACCATGACATCCAACAAGGTCGAGTCCAAATCCAGCCCTCCCCACCTCTGGAGGCACAATTTGGGGCAAGTCACTGAACCTCAGCCTCAGTATCCTGTCCTGTAAAATGCAGGTTATGATACCTAATTCATCAAGTTGTGCTGAGATTTGAATGAGCTGTGTATGCAAAGCACTTGACCCAGTGCCTGGCGCATACTAAGTACTCCATAAATGTTGGCTAATACTATTTTGCAGGAGGACTACGTATTTGAAAGTGGCCTTGTACCTTTAAGGCCAGCATAGCAAATTGTGCCTTAGAAGTGATAGATGCTCCGACCCACCCAGGGTGCAATAGCCAGAGAACATGCTCATATAACCAGGCTCTGGGGCCCCTAAATATTTATTGCTTCTTTTTCAGACTACATAAATATTATGTTCCCTATAAAAACTAGAAAACACGTATGCTAAAACACATGGAAGAAAACAAAAATTGTATTTTCAAGCAGACCTGGGTTTGAATCCCAGCTCTGCAAGGTAAATAATATGTGGCCTGGGGCAGGTTTCTTAATCATTAGGATCCTCTGCTTTCCCATTTGTAAGATGGGGACAGTAGTGCCCATTTCGGGATAGTCAGAGGACTAGATGCGGTAATGATGACAAGGGGCCGGGTCCTACCTGGAAGGGTGGAGTTGCCACAGTAATCCAGCCCCGCAGGGGTAGCCCTGCTCACACCCCTTGCGTTTTCTTTCAGGTTTTTTTTTTTTTTTGCACATATGACATATGTATAATATTAGCACTGGTATACATTTATTAATTTGAGACCATATTGCCTAATCCTTTTATAGTAAAATCATATCCCCTCATGAGGTGCTAACACATGGAAAGGTGTGTGGTTTGAACCTGGGAATCTTTGAGCAAGCAGCTTTCTTAACTTCTGTTTTAGCAGCCACCCTTGCCCTGTGCCTTTATTTCCATTATTATTTTGTTTTGTTTTGTTTTGGGGAGAGAGTACTAGGGACTGAACCCAGGGGGTCGTTTTTATCACTGAGCCACATCCCCAGGCTTTTGTTATTATTATTATTTTTATATTGAGACAGGGCCTTGCTAAGTTGCTGAGGCTGATTTGAACTTGCAATCCTCCTGCCTCAGCCTCCCGAACCACTGGGGTTATGGGTTAGTGCCACGTACACCTGGCTACTTCCATTGTTATAATCCCTGTACCCCTGAAGAATTTGTGTCTTTTTATGTTTAATCCTTCCCTGCATGTCTTTAAAAACAGTCTATTTTTGAAATAATGGAGATCACAGCAAGGTGCAAAGGTAGTACAGAGAGGTCCTCTGTGCTCGCCACCCAGTTTCCCAACAGTTAGTTTCCATAACAACAGGACCATATGGAAGCCAGGGGTCTGGCACGGGTCCTGGTGTATGTATAGTTCTCTGTTATTTATCACACGTGTAGACCGGTGTTGTTACCACAATCAAGATAACAGAACTGCCCATCACCCCCGTAGTTACACTTCTCCCTTTCACCATCTCCCACCCCTGGAGCGCCACTCTGTTTTGCAGCTCTGGCTTTGTCATTTCAGGATGGTGATGACAATGAAATCCTGCTGTCCCTGGAGATGCACCACGGTGCCCTGGAGGTCAACCCAAGGCTTCATACCCAAGGTTGATCTCTTTTATTGCTGCGTACTCTTCCAGGGTATCGACGTATCACAGTGGATCAAACCATTAACCTACTGAAGAACGTCTACATTTTCTGGTTTTTGGATACCAAATGTAGCTACTATAAACAACTGTGTAAAAATTTTTGAGTGGATCTGCTGAGATAAATGCCTGGGGATATGCAGATGGCCCCCAACATACGATGGTTAAACAAATGATTTTCTTACTTTATGATGGCATGATAGGCACGCAGTAGAAATTATACTTTGAATTTTGGATTTGGATCTTTCACCTGGCTAGCGGCATGCAGTGTAAGCCTCTCTCTTGATGCTGGGCAGCAGCAGTGAGCAGGGGCTGCGGGGCACCCAGGCAATCCCAGGGGAAACACCTGGTGCCCCGGAGTGCCCTGTGCCTGAGCTAGGATGTTGGTAGGCTAGGTGTGTGCCAGGTGTGCTCAATGCACATCCATTTGCAGTATTTTCAACTCATGGTGTGTGTATTGGGCCGGAACCCTGACGTAGTCGAGGAGCACCTGTAACAGCTGGCTTGTATACGGTAGTGTTGAATGTTTATTTATTTATTTTTTTTAACTCTGCCAAGCTATTTTCAGAAGCTGTATGAGTTTACATTCCCACAGCAGGGCGTGAGAGCGTCAGGTTCTCTCAAGCTCAGCACTACCCACATCCTCGCCAGCATTTGATATTGTTGTCATTTTGTACTTTCGCTGGTCAAATAGGTGTGTAGTGTCACCCAGGAATGCTGCAGCTGTACTGCATATGTTTTATGTGACGTATGTATATTGGTGCTTTCATATGTATAAAAATATGGATTCTTTTTCATTCTTATGTCTCAGCTGAGAGCCAGCTTTTACCCCTCCGCACAACCTGACTCCGAGAACACGGGACTCCAAGGCCTCTCTTGGAGGGAGGATATGAGGATTTGGTGCCACACCTGAAAGACTGAACCAGCTCCCAAGAGGCCAGAGGAATAGCTTCTGGACAGGTTTGGCACAGACGAGCCCGTGAAGATCAAGGTTATCGCTTCAGACAAATGGAAGATTAGAAACTAGTTCCAGAGGTCCTGGAGGGGGGACTCCTGAAAGCGAGGGGCATGAAATCCTAGGCAGCCTTTCCTACCCCTTCTCCTTGAGTCCAGCCTCAGTGCAGAGCTGGGTTTGCCTCTGGTCACTGGTGTCCGCCAGGCTGGCACCCTGAAAATGCTTGGGCTGCAGGACTCCAGGACCTGCTCTTGGCCCCCACCGGGCCCCGACTCACCCAGGCCAAAGTGCGCCACAGGCTCCATCTCGCACAGGTAGCCCGAGCCCCCATCGATGATCCTCAGGTGGGCCCCGCTCTTCCTGGTGTAGAGCACAACCTTGGCCCCCCTGGCGAAGGCACCAAACTGGGTCCGTGGCACCACTCGCAGCCAGTTGTTGCTGAAGCCCTGGAGGGAGGGGAGAGGCAGGCCTGGCGTCAGCGAGGACAGTGGGCAGGATGGGGAGGGACGAGGGGGATGATGAGAAGCATGGGCCAGAGGAAGGAGAGGAGAGAGGAGGAGGCAGAAGCCGAGAGACAGTTTTTGGCAGAGCAGTGAGAGCAGAAGGCAAGAGGAGGGCTTCTCCCAGGACGGGACCCTTCCTGGGACGCTCTGTGCAGCGGGGAATTTATTTGCTTCCTCCAGGTCCTGGGATTTCCATTTCCCAGCACACATGTGGCCAGCAAGCCTCCTGGGCACCTCCGCCCTCATCAGTGCCAGGTCCAGGGGAGCACATGGGGCTGGGATCTGCAGGTCAGGAAGCCCATGCACACCTGATTCCCTCGGAAGACGGACAGCGGCTGAGCCATAGACTCTCCGTGGGACAAGATGAGGTCCAGCATGCCATCGCCATCGAAGTCGGTCACCACACCCCCTGCAAGCAACACAGATTTCACCTCTGGCCTAGGCCAGCAGACCCCCAGGGGAAAAGCTCCCAGCCAGGTGCAGCAGCCACAGCCCACAGTCCGAGTGTGGGAGGCAGAGAGGGGGCCCTGGCTGGGGCAGGAGGACCCGGCTTCAGGCCTACATCTTCCCTGCCTAATGCTGGCTCAGAACAGGAATTCATGGGACAGGACTTCCCTTCCCTCCCCTGCGTGTGGCATGGAGTGGGCGGGTGCAAGTAACTCACGCACTGCTCTTTCTGCTACAGTTTGAACAGTATACCTTATATTTACACTTTTTTTAGGTTGATTTATCAGTGTTAACATACACATGGTTTCCTTTTAGTCCTTGTTACAACACAGAAAGATGGGGAGGCAAATGTGACGATCCCCATTTTACAGATGTGGAAAGCAAGACCTAGGAACCAAAGCAGCGCTACCAAGATCACAGAGTCTTAGTATTGGGACTCTTGGTCTAGAGCGCTTTGACACCAACTGAGAGCCAAGAGGTGTTAGACACAGAATCCTCTGCCTCAGAGCAAAAGGACCGATTCCTCTCCCCTTCCTGTCCCCACCCTGCAAGGCACAACCAGAGAGATGCTGCCCACAAACCCATAGCACCTGCCCTGCTCCCTGCAGTCCTGGAGTTGGAGGAGGGACTGTCCCCATCTCTGCCTCCTGCTTGGCAGTCCCCCAGGGCTCCTCCCTCTCTGCTCTCACCCCTGCCCTTGGATCTCAGCCCTTGGAGTGGCAGGGATGGGAAAGCCCAGCCTGGAATTGGCAGCCTGGTCCTACCTGCCCTCATCCCAGGAAATGGGGGGTACAGACAGAGCCCTTGGGTGCTCTCACCTGTGCCCCGGCCCTCAGGTTCCAGGGCATCACCAGGATTGAGCTCCTCGATGATGGGGTCTCCATGCTCTCTGCGGATGACACTGAAGGAGAGAGACAGGCTGGAGCCCTGGCAGGCTCCCTGGACCTAGAGACCCACAAGTGCCATCCTGTTCCCTGAGCAGCCCCAGGCCGCATGTACATGGGCTGCCACCTGGATGCCCATGCAGCCACCTTCTATTCACAGACCCTGCTTACACCCTGGCCGTTCCCTTCTTGGGTTTTAATTTATGTTGGCAGATATTGATTTTTACTTCTCTAATGGATGAATTATAGACGGCCTGGGGAAGGGCAGTTGACGGATGGAGAAGGGCAGGGTTATAACTACCTTCGAATGACCTTCCCACTCTTCCAAGTGGCCCTGGGCTTCCTAGCTCTGGATGCTACCTGGGGTCCATGCAGATGCTCCCTCCTCCCAGCCCCTGCGCGTGCTGCTGGAAGCCATCCCTTCCTCTGCCTTGATCACTTTCACGGCCTTTAGCGCTTCCTGCCTGCGTTAATGCTTTGTACCAGTGCATCTTATCTCCTTGGTTGGTCTGCGAGCTCTCTGCAGGCTGGAACCTTGCATTATTCATCTCTGCATCTCCTGCAGCATCTAACACAGTGCCTGGCTCTCGGAGAGCTCCAAGCACAAATCTGAGGGATATGAGAGTAAATTCCAGGGGCAAACAGGAGGAGAGGGGTCCCTCTGGGCTGCAGGGGTTCTGTCTGTTTTGAACTGTCCTTGGTCATACATATTTGCCTCTGGGAAGTCTGCTGTCAAAATCCTGCCCCGTTGCCACCTTAAGCTGACTGCTGCTGATGGCAGCGAGCCTTCCTGTCTAACTTTTCTCCTTCATTATGTTCTCCCAGCTGTGGGTGCTCTGCACAGCTGGGGCAGGGACGGTGGGGCAGACAGAATCAGTACCCCTCTCCCTAACACACTGTCTGCCCACAGCACCGACGCCAACAGAAGGTTGTGATGTGACCAGTATGTTCAGGAGGGACCAGGGTTGGATGGCATAGAGAGCTGGCAGAACTGCAGTGTGCTGGCAGGGCTGGGCTGTACAGACCCCCTGCCTACATGGGGCATCCGTGCATGAGGGTAGCTCAGTGTACCGGGCAGTGGACTTGTGTGTAAGTGTTCCTGGGTGTGTGCACACCTGTTGGGGGGTAACACTTCAGCCTGCTCACACTCACACTCCCTGTAACCATTTATGTACTGCTGCTCTGTCAGCTTGGCAGACATCTCTTGGTTTGGATGATGGTGCAGTTAAGGATTTCTATGGAGAAAACCCAGACATTTGTGTGTTCAGAGAACAAATTCTGTAGCAACTTCCATGTGCTGGGCCCTGAATAGGGGATCAGGGGCACATCAAGGAGGATGGAGCTTGGTCCATGTCAACAGGGGCAGCTCCAGCTGAGGGCTGGCAAGGGGAGTGCAGAGCTGGGCAAGCTTACCCAGGCAGGGGCAGTGAGGAAAGGCTTCCCCGAGGAAGGCCAGAATGGAGGTGAGTGCCCCTCAGATGAAGAAGGGGGATGGGGAACCCAGAGTGTCGGTGGCTAGTGTAAAGGGGAAATGGAGAAGGAAGAAAGCAATACGGAGCTAGGGTAGAGAGGGAGGGGTGTGCAGATGAGGCAGAGACAGGAGGGGGCTGGCAGTGGGTGCAGGGATACCCAAGAGCCCAGGTGTGAGTGGAGTTGAGAACAGATCAGAGGCACACCCCACCCACGGTGGCCTGAAGAGTCCTCTATTTATTGTCTTGCTATGATTAACAGTTCTCTTCTCTTGGGTCTGGGTCTGCTTTGGGTGACACATTGCTCTAGGTATCATTAAAAGACTTGCAGACTCAAGCATGTGAGGCTTTGGTTCCCCAGAGCTTGGCCATGCAACAGGACAGCACAGGGCTCAGGGACAGGTAAAAAGCCTGCACAGCATGGGACAGGTGGGGTTAAACTTTCTGAGCTGCCAGCTGAGCAGCAGTCCCAGCTGTAGCCCCGGAGCTGTGTGCTCAGGACCCAGCCATCTGCCACAGGGACTTGGGGCCCAGCCATGTACCTAGGGAGGTGGCTTCTGCTGCCTCTGCACAGAAGTAAACACACCACCCCACAGTGTGGCCACATGGTGACTGTCCACTGACAGCCCTGGGCCAGCCCATGCTCCCAGCAGGGGAGGCTAGGAGGTTTGCAGCAGGCAGCAAGGGCAGGCAGGCAGGGAGGTGCCTGGGTTCTTAGGTCACAGAGACTGGAGCACTAGCTTCCTCAGTGCTCAGGGGCCCCAGCAAGTGACACTTTATTAGCCAGAGAAGGAAAGCAGTGTCTCTGTTAACGAGCAATTGATCTTCTGCAATTAATCTGGAAGTTGTGAATAAGCTTTTTGCAAGGCACCTAATTAGTAAATCTGGTGCCTTGGGGGGTGATTACATATAGTCAGGATTGATGCTTGGTTAATAATTATATTTTAAAACATGCTTAGTCACAGCTCATGCCTTTTATTAATAGTTGGGCCCTTCTGAGAGTGGGGTAAGGACCTGGGGGGGGCGGCAAGCAGATGATCTGACCTATTTACTGGCTCCAAGACCTTTGGGCCACCCTCCTCTCCCATCTTGGTTCTGAGCTCCATTAGCATGTTTTGGGGCTCACACAGAGACATCTCAGACTACAAGTCCTAAAATTTATCCGCAGCAGTGATTCCTAAACTTCAGTGTGGTAAGTCACCTGGTGTCTGCTGCCCCTGTTAGAAGTAGATTCCTGGGCCTCACCCCCTGCCTGCTCCACCACCAAGGTTCTGACCCTGGAGATCTGGGGGCACCCTGGGGTTTTGCACTCCACAAGGCACCCTGGTTGATTTTGACACCAACGTTCTCCACGTTGCACCCCTAACCCCAAGAAGCGTCACTTCGGAATTTCAACCCTTCTCCTTAGACAGGAGGTTCAGGGGTTTGCTGATTGTTTCTCTCTCTGAAGCTCCCTTTGCTTCCCTGTCATTCACGATCTCCCCCAGCGTTTCCTAAAACAATGCTTCCCAGGGCACCGATCCCATGAGAAATATCTTTGGAAGATACATCCTGCGGTCAAATTCAGTTGGAACATTCATCCATCGTTTGGAAGGTTGAAACGCTCAAGGTCCTCCGGAAGTCTGTGTTAAATAAACCTGTCTGTCTTTGCCTAACGCAGGGCGCGCTGGGTCCATGTCCTTTCCACCCATTTCCTGACAGCAGCGGGAGGCTGTGTCTTGTTCAGGGCTCTCCCTTCCTCCATGCAGCCTTTTGCTCAGTCCCTATCCTCCCACCCTTCTTGTTTCTTTGTCCCACTGGGCACCTACTCCCTGGCCCTGGAACCCTCCCTTCTGATTCCTAAACCTTGTTTTTACCCTGCAGCCGCTAGGTTGGAGTCCATACCGGAAGAGGCGGTTGGCTGAAGAGCTGCGGTAGGCGATGTTGTTGAAGAAGATCTCCAGCTCCTGGTCATTGTCAAAGTCAGCAGCGATGACAGTGCGAACAGGGGAGGGCATGGAGAACTTGGGTGAGGCGATGTCCTGGAGGAGAGAGGGCTGTAGGTCAGCAGATGGGACAGTGTGAATGGGCAAGAGGCCCACTTCCCTCTACTGTGTGTGGACACAGAGACCAGGGTTCCTGTGCCTCCTCTCTCACCTCCTAGCCAAGGGACCTGGGGCAGCGGCATTTACGACCACACAAACCGAGGCTGCTTGTAGAGAGGGAAGAATAAGAGCCACAGCTCACAGCAGTGAGCACTGAGCTGTTCCCTCATCTGGGTCACAGTTAAACATCCTGCCAGCGCCTTGAGCAGCTCAGCCATTAGCATTCCCGTTTCACAGGTGAGGGAACTAGAGAGGGAGGGGAATTGCCCATAGTCACAGCTAAGAAGTGGAGCTGAAGTCAGAGCTTCTGTCTCCAGGTGCTGGGTCCTTTCTTCTAGGCATTTTCCCTCCTCTAGGCAAGTAGGAAGCTGGGAAGGCCTTGGAAACTCTGCATTTGAATCCAGGCTCATCCCAGACTAGCTGTGTGACCTTAGGCAAGTTACTCAACTCTATGGGTCTCACTTTCTTCATCAGCAACATGGAGGTAAGAATAGCTACCTGGGCTGTGAGGGCTGCCTGTCAAATGCTTGGCACAGAATGGGCACCAGACAAATCACTGGCAGCCTGAGCTGTCTTGCCCCTGCCACCAGCCCTATGGAGTCAGAAAGTGGCCTTTAACTGTGTCTTTGTCTGCCTTATGCCGTTTCTAGGGAGCCTTAAGGAATTTTTTTTTGAGACTTCCGCTTTGAAAAAGTTGCAGTATCAGCTACACCAATCTCATGGGTAGACCCCAGACTCAAGATGGCTCAGCTAGGACCCCAAGTGCTGGCAGAGTCTTGCAAAGGGTCTTGGGTGGGGGTTTTGCCTCTGAAATAGAACAGCTATTCAAGATGACATTTTATTTCTGAGCAGAATATCTCCATTGTAGGTGGGGTTGCCCCTTAAAGACTTTGGGGGCCTGTCCAGGGCTCTCATGCAGAGGGCTGGCAAGGACAGAGCCTGGTCTCTCTGCCCCGAGCCTCCTGCTGCAGGCTTGCTCTGTTGGACACAGGATGGAGCCGGCTGGATCAGCTGGTGAGCTTCCTGATCCAGGGAGGCCAGTGAGGAAGGCTGCCCCCATCAGCACAGCAATTAGGTTGACAGAGGGCCTGCCAGCAGATCAGAGTGGGCTGAGCAGGGCTCGAAGAGCTGGGGAACAAGGAGACCTTAGGATCTCTAACTCGTTATTGTTCTGTTGATCCTATTAAAATGGAAACCTTCATAGCCCCCGTGGGGTTGCCCGCTGGCTGCCTGCATTTCTCAGATAATGTATGTAAAGCTCTGAGCACAGTTCCTGGCACATAAATGGGCACTTATTATTATTATTATTATTACTCCTTTGAGCCCTGTGGAGGGCCTTCAGAGGATCAACAGGTTCTTCAACCTCAGCACACTGACATTTCGGGCCAAATGATTGTTGTGTTGGCTGTCCTGCGCATCAGGGGACATTCAGCAGTATCCTTGGCTCTAACTGCTAGATGCCAGTGCTGCTCCTTTCCCCAGTTGTGACAACCCACAATGTCCCTAGACACGGTCAGACGTCCTGGTTGGGAGAGAGGGCAAAATCCTCTCTGTTGAGAACCTGGGTTAGAAAAAAAGCTGAATGGAATCACCCAGCATCCCAGGAACAATGGCCCTGAGTTCGGGGTGGCCTTCTCCATACCCAGTCAGTGTGGATCTCAAGCCTTGGCAGGAAAGGGGTCCTAGGTGGCTCCTACAGGGCAGGGGCTTGTGCTGGAGACCTCTCCATGGTCCCTAGACTTTCCTGGGCCCATGGTGCCTCATGTGAACCCTGGAACTTTCTTATTCTCTTGAGGAGTTTTGGCAAGACCTAAGTACCTCCAGAACAATCCTGGCTCCCTGAGATCAGCTTCAACGACCCCAGGCCCTCTGTCACCCTCCATGACGAAGCCCCACACTCCAGCTCTCCTGCTGACAGCACCTCCAGAACTCCACCAACAGCCCCTTTGAAGAATTCTTGGCTTCACAGTCCATTGGCAACCCAGGGAGGTTGACAGGGACGGGCTTGCTGTCACCCTGCCCTCCATCTGTTTGTCCTTGAAGCAGCCTTGGAAACTTGGTGGCCTCCACTTCCCCGTCTCTCCCACCACTCCACCCTGGGTCTGAACCTCAATTTGAAAAGCCCCAGGTTATAGCTATGGGTTGGGTTTTCCAGGAGCCTCCAGGAACAGTGGCCTCAGTCCTCAGAATGAGGCCCGCCTGGCAGCAGCTCCCAGTGCCCACCCAACCTACTGCTCTGGGCCCCAGTCTTCACAGACCCCCACCTGGAGCCCATCATCCCTGCATGTTACCTTCCTGTGACCCTGAGCCCAGGCTCGGGGTTGCCCCGGGGCTCTCTCACCCTGCTGCAGACACAGGGCAGGCCCACAGCTCCTCAGACACACCATGCCAGGGCCACTTTGCAGTGAGTGCCCTGAAGGGGAAGCGGTGGAGGCAGAATCCCTTTCTTACCCGAAAGCGGACCTTCCCGTGGTTGCTCATCTGCAGATAGAGGCGGTGGGGGCCATTCCAGTTGCCGTAGACGATGTCCACTTTGCCATCGCGGTTGAAGTCGGCCAGGGCGACACCTCGCCCGTGCTGGTGGGGGTCATCCACACCTGGGGAGGACAGAGGCAGGAGCCTCAGGGTGGCATCCCCTGTACTCTCCACACTCTCCTCGAGCAATGAGGGAAGGTGACATTCCTCCTGTCCCTGCCCTCCTGGGCAGACAGGAAGACACTGCTGCTTTAGGGCAGGAGGTGGCACTGACATCTGCTTACAAGGGGACAAGAGACTTGTCTTTAGGCTGTTTGTCCAGCAAGTGTGCTATTTGTATCTGATTAGTTTGCACCAGCATGGGCATGGGGAAGGAGAGTGGTAGCCATTCTGGCGAGCCAGTCTTTCTCAGCCACCCCAACACGGCCATGGGAGGCATTAAGTTGGTCATATCACTCTTTTCTTAAATCTCTCGAGGGCTCCCCCATACTCTTGGGTGGAGTGCATTGGGTGGAGTGCAGATTCCTGCCTGTGGATCATAAGGCCCCGCCTGACCAGGCCCCGCTTGCCTTGTCTGGCTTCCATGGGCTGCCACTCCCCACCTACTCACTGAGCTCTGTTCCTGCCACACCTCCAATCAATCCAGCTCTTTCCAGCTTCTGAGCCTTTGCTCAAGCTGATTTCTCCCAACTGACTCTCTCCCTCTCAAATGCCTCCCCAGGCTGTGGGGATCTAGCTGCTTGCTCTTCTGCTCTCAGCCACAAGGTCACCTCCTCAGGGAAGCTGCCCCTGAACACCCCATCTAAAATCGCCCCTCCTGGCTGCCCTGCCGATGACCTCAACATCTCCTCTTCTTTCCCTTCCCAGTGCGGACCACAGGTGCGGTTATGTTCCTTTGCATTTGACTTGTTTGGGGTCCAGTTCTGCCAGCACACCTGACACTCCACGACTGTCCTGGCTCACCTGAGGGCGCACATCGTCTACCTCGGCTTGCGGAGCCTGGCTTTTTCAGTAAGTAATTGCTGAATGAATGAAAAAACATAAATAATTTGACAGCAGGCAAACTGGGGATGTTGGTGACAGCAGAGGAAACACCGCAGCCATGACAAAGAAACCCACAGTGTACCTTATGAGAGCTGGAAGGGAAGCTGGTATCCAGTGTCACCTGCGTACACTGTCCCTGAGCTGAGGACCCTGGGGGAGGATGCAGGGTGGCTCTGCCCAGAGCCATGGCCTGGGCTCCTGGCTGCCCGAGGCAGACCTGCTCCACAGGCCCAGGACAGAGCCGGAGCAGCTGACTCTCAGTGGACAAAATGACTGGAGTCATCAGGTCCTCGGGGATGGTGAGCAGTAGGATAGTATCATAGGGGTGGCAGTCAGAGACCCCAGGGCACAGCAGCTAAGAGAGAGGGCCTGAGAGTGGAGCCAGGAGAAGGCAGAAGGGGCCCTGAGAATCCTGGAGGTGGGAGTGCTCTTGGGGGAGGGATGGTGGTGGGAGAGGAGGCAGCGAGACCCAGGCTTGAGGAAAAGGGTTTGCAAAGGACTGGAGGCAGACTGTAATCCCTAGGATTGATACCCCTTCATTCTCACCAAAGTCCCCAGCCTGAGTGTCAGCGGCCTTCTGTGCTGGCCCATGTCTCTCCTATCTATGGGGCACCTTGACAAGGAGCTGGTTCTCTTTCAGGGGACTAATCGGTGCCAGGCTGCATTTCTCAGCAGCATCTGTTTGGGTGATGAATGCCCTCTTGACATGTCTTGTTAAGCCCCTGCAATCATTCTGACTTTCAATTACAGGCCTAGCACCTCGCCTCTCTCCTGCCGGGCGCCTCCGCCCGCTCCCTGTCTGCTCACCTCTGCTTCCATCTCTGTAACACCTTAGCAGGTCCTCTAGGTTTTCTCCAGCAGCCCTTGCTTCACCTTATGAGTTCTCAGCAGTGAGAACATCTGCTGCCATAGGACAGCACCAGGAGGGGGGGAAGGTTGGGGGCTCCAGGGAGCTGCCCCTAATAACTTGAGTTTTGCCAGGGAAAGAGAAAATGGACTCTTGATCTATGGGTCTAAATCCCTACTGGTCTCTTCTCGTGCCTCTGAAAAGGAGGTGAAATCAAATTTTCCATCTAATGGCAAGATGGGGAAGAAATGGGTAGGGGGAAAGAGTTGAAGAGCACTTATTAAAGTGTCCATCCTGTTGTTTAGAAAAATTTACTAGGTGACCATTGTGTCAAGAATAAACAGAACAGCCAGGCACAGTGTCACATGCCTGTAATCCCAGCAACTCGGGAGGCTGAGGCAGGAGGTTTGCAAGTTCAAAGCCAGCCTCAGCAATTTAGTAAGGCCCTAAGCAACTTAGCAAGACCCTGTCTCAAAATTAAAAAAATAAAAAATGGACTGGGGATGGGGATGTGGCTCAGTGGTTAAGCACCCCTGGGTTCAATCTCCAGTACCAAAAAAAAAAAAAAAAGGAATGAATGAATAGAATAGTGACTCAGTCCTTGTAGAGCTCACAGACCAAGTGCAATGGCAATGGAAAAGCCTCTTGTTCAAGAGAGGTGCATGAAAAGGGCAGTGAGAACACAGAGGAGGAAGAGCCAGTCTCTGCCAGGTGGCATGGAGGAGTCTGGAAATGCTTCACAGAGGTGACATGTGCGCTGAGGGTCAAGTGACATGAATTCTCAGACAGTGGAAGGGAAGAGTAGTCTGGTGCAAGGCCCCGAGGTTGACAGAGGGTAAGCACTAAGCAGGAGAGGGCAGCAGAGCCGGGAACCACGGGCACCGTGTTATGTGGACTTTATCCTGCTTCTTATTGTAGCTGTTGGTGCCTTTCCCTCTTGTGGAGTGGGCTTAGCCTTATTGGGGTCAGCATGCCCCGCTCCTAGCCTGGCACTCAGCAGATGGTCCGTAATGGTTACTGGGTTCAACTGAATGTTTAAGCTGAGTGTGGGAGTGTGCCAAGATGGGAAGAGGCAGCTTGGAGAAACCAATGCTGGAAGACACAAGCAGGACTCAGAGGATCACAGGCCAATGCCAGTTGCTGGCAAATGACAATGGTCAACTGTCCCAGATTCCCTCTCTCCAGTAGCAAACACCCCTGTGGCCTTAGCCACTAGACGTGGAATTGGAGGTTCTCTGTGTGTCACTGACGATGATTTATTCTGATCTCCCTGAGGCCTGTGGGGACCGTGCTGCAGGGGTCAAGGCAACCTTGAGTCCCTCCAGCTGAGGGAGGTGAGAGGTCCAAGGCAGAGTCACCTCTACTCACCAGCACTGGCCGCAGCATCCACGAAGGTGCCATTGCCCTGGTTGTGGAAGAGGAAGTTGGGTCCGTTCTCATTGTCACAGAAGATGTCGGAGGCGCTGCTGCTGAGGATGGGGCCCACGCTGACGCCTCGGCCCCCTAGGAAAGGACATGGACCTACAGTGAGCAGTGGAAGCAAAGCCCCAGGCCCTCCTGGAGGATGGGGCCACCTCTGAGGCCTGGGAGAAAGTGCAATGGAGGCCTCAGAAGAGCCTGGGCAGGGGAGTATCACCTTCTGGATCCTTCCCTGGGCCAAACCTGGGCTCACAGTCGCCATAAATCTGATGGCATTGAGAATGAAGCCAGGGAGAGGCCTGAGAGAATCACTTGGCACCAAAGGAATGATTCCGTGCACCAAGAGGCACAGAGGGCTCGGGCCCCGCACACATGCCACAGCCCTTCCTTTCCCTTCCAAGAGAGGCGGCTGCACCATGAGAACCTTCCACCCAGCTCTACCCAGGCCATTTGGGCCAAGTCACAGGTCCCCTAACAGGTACCCAACTCCCACTCTGTGTTCCACACATGCAGGCCCCTGGGTGTGTCCCTGCTTTAAGACTCTACAGACACAGGCTTTCGCTATAGTGGCAGCTATAGATACATGGATGCTTATTTTGCTTTGTTTGATGTAGTGAGCAATCATATTCATCGATAGCGAACTGGCGGAATATATGGCGCATCCATATGGTGGCTCATTCTGTAGCTACTAGAAAGACTGAGGATCCATATGTATTGACTTGGAGGAGTGCCCGTGATGCATTGTTAACAGAAAGAGCAACTTGCCAAGTAATGGCATTTGTGATCTTACTTTTATTAAAACAATTGGAAAATACATGAGAAGGCTGAATATACGTGTCTGTGCGAGTCTGTTTGAGTTTGGAGAAAAGTGGGGGAGGGCACACTCGGGAGGGAACACCGTCTGCCTTGACGGGGTATGGTTGGGGAGGGTAGGAGGGCCGGGAGTTGGCCTTTCCTTCATCTTAGTACCATTTGGTTGGTCGCAACCACAATTGCTTCTGTAGTTTCAGAGGGAGAGATGCAATGAAAAATGTCTGTGTGTGCATGCACGTGTACATGTTTAAAGAGAAAGAAATCAAGCCAGCTCTACATCAGGATCTGAAATCTCCAAGATCACATTTGAGCTACCAATGTCAAGAAGTCCAGCTTTCATGGGTCCCGAGCAAACGGCCCAGCATCAGCTGTTCTCAAATAAAGCCTCAGCTTGCCAAGCCCCACCTCCTCCCAGGAAATGACTGGACGGGGCAGGCTCTGCTCAGCCAAGGCCCCCAAGTCTGGGACCACTGTGCAGAAGTCAACGCACACGATGTTGATTCTAGTGACTTTGGGCATTTCAAGTTATCCTTTGAGCCTCAGTTTCCCATCTGTAGAATGGGGATAATCGGACCTGCCTTTTCTTCTTCAGGGTTTTTGAGAGAATCAAGTGAGATGAGATATGCCCATTATCTTATGAAAAAAAAGATGCAAAATTATGAGCATTGAGGACTTGGAGGGATCCTATTCATGGGAATGTAAATAGTACAGCCGTTATGGAAACAGTATGGAGGGTCCTCAAAAGATTAAAAACAGAAGTGCCATATGAGCCAGCAATCCCAGCAATGTACACTGGGTACACGTCCAAAGGAAACGAAACCAGTAGGTTGAAGAGCCATCTGTACTGCCGGGTTCCATTCAGCACTATGCACAACAGCCAAGACAAGGAATCAACCTGTGTCCATCAACAGATGAATGGACAAGGCGAAGAGGCATGTTTACACAATGAAATATTGCTCAGCCGGGCTGGAGCGGTAGCTCAGTGGTTTCGGCGCTTGCCTGGCAAGCACAAGGACCTGGGTTCAAACCCCAGCACCACGTACGCAACTAAGTGTTGGAGGAGCTAAGGCCATGTGAAAAACTAAATAAAGTTGTTTCTCTCTTTCTCTGTCTCTCTCACTGTCCCTCTCTCTTTAAAAAAAGAAAAAAGAAAAAAGAAATATTACTCAGCCTTACGAAAAAAGAAAATGCTGTCATTGGTGGCAACATGGGTGAACCTGGAGGATATTATGCTAGGTGAAATAAGCCAGGCACAGAGAGACAAAGACGGTGGAATACAGCTCAGATGTGGAATTCAAAATCTTTGAACTCATAGAAGCAGAGTTGGATGGTGGTTACTAGGGGACTGGTTGAAGTGGGGAGCAGGGGAAAGAGGTAACATTGGTCATAGGGCATAAACTGCGGTTGAGCAGGAGGAAGAAATTCCCCAGAGCTATTGTGTAACATGGTGGCTATAGATAGAAGCAGTGCATGGAGCCCTTGAACTTGCTAAAAGAGTGGATTTTAAATGACCTCACCACAACTAAGTGCTAAGTATGGGAAGTAACACATGGTAATTAGCTCGTTAGCCCTCCCACAGTGAATACACATTTCAAAACATTATGTTGTGCATGATAAGTATATACAATTTTTAGATGTCAATTAAAAAAGGGGGGGGCTGGAGTGGTGGCTCAGTGGTATTGCACTTGCCTGGCATGCGCAAGGACGTGGATTCAAACCCCAGCACCATGTACACAACTAAGTGTCAAAGTAATGATAGCCACATGAAAAACTAAATAAAATCGATTCTTTCTCTCTCTGTCTGTCTCTCTCTCTCTCCCTCTCACTGTCCTTCTGTCTTAAAAAAAGTGTTGAGCTATATGGAAGGACTTGTGGACCCTATAGTCCTGCTGCTCAGAGTCAGGCCTGTGGGCCAGGTACAGGAACCACACCGAGAGTTTGTTAGAAATGCAGAATCTCAGGCTCTACCGGAATCAGGACCTACATCCTAACACGTCCCTTGATGGTTGGTGTGCACATTCAAGTTTGAAATGTAAAGCTCTATGGTATAACATTATTCTGACCATAAGATAATGTCATACTAACTACTACTAATAAGAATAGTTATAAGAGCTATTGATTAAAAAAAAAAAATAAACGAGAGCTGTGTGATGGTGCATCAGGCCCTGCCCTCCCCACCTCTGGCAAGCCAGGGGATTCTTCAAGCCACTGTGCTAATTCGAGCAGTCTCTCTAGGTTCCCAGGCTCCTCCCATCCTGAGAGAGGCCCTGGAGGAAGTCACAGGGCCTTTCTCATCTGTGCAAATGAAGCTCGAACATCAGAGCCGGTGACCAGAGAGGCAGTGTGGCATTGTCTCTTTTATTGCTCGTGTGGTTGGAGTACTTGTTAACACCTCTGGACCTTCACCTCCAGGATCCCTCCCCCATAATCTGGTTAGCTCTCTAGGAGCCCAGGTGAAAGTGGAGCCACCAAATTCACCTGGTTCCTAGGGAGCACCCTCCAAGACACAGTGGGTGGGGCAGGGTGGCTTTCAGCAGTCTTCCTACAGCCAGTAGGAAGGGTGCTCAGCCTCAACCTGGGCACCACCTCCGCCCATTGAAAGAGGACCTGCTAAGTGGCTGCTGGCAGCTGTCCCTCCCCTGGCCCTGCCAGACCTAGTCCAGGAGTGGGTTTCCGTGAGAAATTCTTGGCCTAGCCCAGGCCCCTGGAAATCCCAAGTGGGACTCAGGCCTCACTGCCATTCAACTCCATCCTTCTTCCCTGCTCTGGCATCCTCCAATTTCCTCTCTGACTTGGACTCCCAAGCTGTGACACATTCCCTTCATTTTCTACAAAGTAGGTTATTTCCCTTTTGGACAAATTTCTAAATCTTTCTAATTAACTAATTGGGTTGGGTTGAAGCCTTGCTCCATTTGTAACCTGTAATTACTAGAAAATTGCCATGGTAACCACACTACTAATTAGTGGCAATTTATTGCCATGGCAACCGGACCATAACAGAGATGTTACCCACAACTCCTTCTTGGCAAGTTGGCCGCACAGTTGGGGAGCAGGTGAGTGGACCATCAGGGAGCCAGCCTCTTGGGCACTAGCTCCAGCAGCCTTAGGATGGGGTCCAAACTGGACTCGAGGGAGGCAGGGTCTGCCAGGTGCCTGTAGCCCTTGCTAATGTCACAGGGGAGCTCTACTCCCAAGGACATGAAAGTCCTCTTCAAACCAATGAACCCCACCTATTGTGGTTGCAGCCTGCACGCCTCCTCCTGCCAGGTGGAAGACAAAGGCATCCATCAGCAAGTGTCTTCTACCAGGACCTTCTCCCCTCTTCTTCCTCCTTTGTCACCCCCATCCTTTCCTCTGCTTTCTGAGGTTTGTTTCTTACCTTGGGTCTCCTGGGGGCATCTTTATTTAGCCTTGAGCACCAATATCCTAATGGGGAGTTGACTCCACTTTTCATCAATGACTTCTTCTATATTTGAAGCAAGCATATTCTCCCAGGAATAAAGAGTGGCCGAGACTGGAGAGGCTGGGTCAAATCTCAGGACTGGGGATCAGGAAGTCCAAGTTTGAGCTGTGTGACCTTGGGCACATCACTTAACCTTTCTGGGCTTTTGTTTTCTTGTCTATGACATCAGACTGGTAATGATAACAGCTCTTTCTCA
The DNA here is from genome assembly GCA_004027875.1 of Aplodontia rufa. Taxonomy (NCBI): domain Eukaryota; kingdom Metazoa; phylum Chordata; class Mammalia; order Rodentia; family Aplodontiidae; genus Aplodontia; species Aplodontia rufa. Next base: position 82,771 of record PVKS010003890.1, read on the forward strand.
GGGCTGTCATAAATATTAAGTGAGATGGTGTTTGGAAGGTACCTTAGAAAATGTCAGGTGCCACATAGTCATTAGCTGGGACTATTTACCACCTGCTGGGTGAATAATATCACTTTATTTTTCCCCAGCACTTTCAAGCTTCAAAGGCCTCCTTGTTATGCTGTTGAGCTTTGAGTATTCCTCCCTGCCCAGCCCTCCCTAGGAATTCTGCTCCCACTGCCTACTCTACCCACTGGCCTGGGTGGGAGGAAATGCCCTTCTGGCCCCCACTTCCTCCTGCCACCTTGCAGCTCTTTCTCTCTGAGGATCTGCTCATCCCGCCCAAGCCCCACAGGGCAGCCTTGGTTGTTCTCTGAGCCCCGGGCCCTTTGGGATTTGGGCTCAGGTCATCCCTCTCTCAGACTGCATCTGGGCTGGTCCTGGGAGTGTGGGGGTGGGGGTGAGGAAGGGAAAGGTTGTGGGGCTGGGGCACATGCTGCTCAACTACTCTGTGAACCACCAGCCTGAGGACCCAGGGACGAGGCAGCAGGGGAGTCCAGGTGCAGGGAAAGCCCTCAAGTTCTTGTCTGGCCTCTCCCTTTCTCTGGCTTCAGGACTCAGTCTCCTGCCCTGTATAGGTGGGGGAGCGAGAAGATCTCCAAGTCTCCCTCCAGCCTTTCTTTCCCATGTATGAGCCCCTGAGGGTGAAGCATGGGGACGAACCTGTTGGAAGCTGCTTCCTGCTTCCTCTGCCCCTATGGAAGCTCTGATGTGAGGCCCATCAGGCAAGAAACTTGGACCCATGTCATGACTCTGCTGAAATCTTGATAGAAATAGGGTTCCAGTGGACCCCAAAGTACACCAGCTGCTGAGAAGACACAAGGTATTGTAAGACTAGGCTAGCTGCTGGAAGGTGGGCAGCAGAGGATGAGCAGCACGTGTCAGAAAGGGGGCATGAGGGTCCCGGGCAGGATGGTAACAGGGTTTCCCATCCCAAATTTTCTGGGAAGTTCAGGAACACAGTAAGCCTGTGTCGGGCCTGTGTTGGCCTTCGGATGCTGCCAGGGCCAGACTGAGCAGCTGTGTGGGCGTGGAAGGTGCTAGACCAAGATGCTCCCGACCTCCCCTTCCTGCCCCCTCTCTGCAGGGTGCACCAGGATGGGCTCCAGCATGGTTTCCTGGGTGGGAGGTTTCCAAACCTGGGCCACCTGGCAGTGCAAGAGAGAGCAAGAGAGTCCCCTCTTGACTGTGCCCATCCCCCACAGCCAGGGGGCCGGAAGAAGCGGTGTGAGGTGGAGTAGGCACAGCAGTGGCAGGAAGAGACCCTCGGGCAGCAATGACTGTGTCCTGTGTGCCAGGCACTGTACCCATGCACCTTGCCAGCCACACGACAACTTGAGATTTGTTTCATCACCACTACTTTCTTTCAACTGAGAGATAAAAATTGATAGATTTGTCGTGTAAGTCATATTCTGAGGAATGTCTACACTGTGAAAAGGCTAAATCGAGCTAATTAACGTAGTCAGCACCTCACATGTTTACCGTTTTGTGGTGAGAACACTTAAGCTCTGTCCTCTTGGCAGTGTGTAGGACTGCAATGCATTGACACTTACTGTGGTCACCGGCTGCACCAAGCTCCTCTGGAAAGCACTCCAACTGTCTAAATAAAATCTGCTCCTTTCCGACCACCATGTTCCCCATCCCCATTCCTCCCATTTTCTAGGTAAGGAAACTGGGGCTCCCGGAATCAACTGCGGGGTCATCGTTCAAACCCACATGCCATCTCCCCTGCCTGCTTCTCAAACATTTATGCTAAAGTGTCTCTCAACAGGGAGCAATTTGAACTGGTACATTGCAGGTGTAGCCCAGAGTGACCAGTCACAGGCTTGACATTTCTTGAAAACCTCTTGTGTTAGCTGAGAAAAATGCATACAAAAATAACATTTCTATTCCACAACATATCTATGTTTATTTTAAAAGAAAAATGTCATCCCTTCCTGACCATCATCAAATGCATCTGACATCCCGGGGAAATGCTCCCTGGGTATCCTGGACTCTGGGGTCCCTTGGCAGGACAGGGCTGCACTCCGTGGGGGGTCCCAGCCCCTATTGAGAACCTGTCACTCCTGCCCCACCCACATGGTCCTGGCTGTCAGACTTGGTTGTGCTGCTGTTGAAAGACCAGTGCTGGCCTGGGAACCTGGGAGGCTCCTCGGCCCCCACCTGGCGGCCCCCAGTTGTGCCTTCTGATGGGGATCTGCCAGAAGGCCTCAGCTGGGCTTCAGGCCTCTCCGTCTCCTCCAATAATGACTTCCTATAAATCAGATCTGCCCTCCGCTTTGTTCCACACTGCTCCCAGCCAACGGCAAAACTCCCCACCCGACATCATAAATCCACCTTCATTTTCTTTCCAAATTTCCTTTAAGGCTTCTTTAATCACCACCTTGCAGCCTAGGCAGATGCTCCCTCAAAAGGTGAGGCCAAAATGCAGGGCACCTGGGGGTGGGGTGGAGGCCAGGGGGAGACTGGGCCCAGTGGGAAGGAGGGAAGAAAGTGGACTCTGGTAGGGAGTGGCACCAAGGTGCCACTGCTGTGCCCTAGGCTGGAGGTCAGACATGGCACAGGGGACACAGACAGAATGCCTCGAGGGCAGAGGCAGGCTTCCTTCCTTTGGCACCCTCTGTGCTTCACTTTGCCATCCCCTGTGCTTAGTGCAGGGCACCCTGTGTCCAGGAGATGCCCAGCAGAGGGCCCTGGTGTCACTATGAAGGCCCCAGGATAGAAGTGTGGGTGTAGGTTACACGTAGCAGGCACTGCCCATGCGCCAGGCTGTGCACTAGGCATCCCCACATTTACCTTCTTTCACTTTCCAACACCCACACTGGGAAGTGAGAAAACTGGGAAAGGTTAACAGTTGTCCACTGCTGCCTGGATAACAGGGCATAGCCGTGGCGCGATCTGCACAAGGCAGCCTGCACCAGACTCTTAGCTGCTCTGCTATCTGGCTCACACAAGGCGCTCAGAGAGGCGGAGGGACATGCCCAAGGTCACTGGTTTGCAGAGGCAATGCAGGAGCCTTGGCTGCCACCTTCCCCCTCCTCTGGTTCCATGCTAGGCCCTCTGCTGTTGTGGACCCAGTTCTCAGTATTCCCATGCAAGGTGGCTCTCAGCACCATCCTGGCTCCAGGAAGCCTCAGCAGTTGGGGAAGTTGGGGCTTGCAATTCTCAGGGAGCTGGGACTGGATCCACTACCCTCCAGGGGCCCTTGAGTCCCTTGAGAGTGGTCGTGATGGCCACTAGATGGCACTGTGACCCAGCAGAGCAACGATGGCAGCCTGAATCAATAGCGTCTGGAGAGGAGGCCTCCCCTCCCCCTCGGGCAGAGTCCGACAGCTGGTGCACAAGCCCATTGCTCCACCAACCACCACAGTGGCAGGGCCTCACCCTCTGCCCTGAGCACCCACATCCAGGCAGCTGCTTCAGCCCCAGTGCTTGGGTCTGCATTCCCAGAGGATATGGGGGCTTTCCCTGCCACCAGTCTGCAGCAGAGCTCTCAAGCTGGAGGTCATCAGAAAGGTCAGCTAGCTGTGGCAGGTTAGGCATCAAGAAATGGGGTTCTAAGTGCCAGATTTCTACAAATCTCCTGTGTGACCTTGGGCGAGTCCCTTCTCTATGGACCTGGTGGAAAATGGAAGGTTCTCCCAGATCACACACTTTCTATGCTATGTGGCTTGGCTGCGAGGCCTCAGCTTCCTGAGTGCACATCTGGCTACAGCTTGCTCCTCTCCCAGCTTGCTCAGGCCCTCTTCTTCCTTGTTTGCTTCTCTCCCGGCTTCCATACTCCTGGCACCAGCCTGGCACTGAGCACTGGCACCTGCCCAGAGCCTCAGCCATCAGGCTGGGTTCAGCATGGCGGCCCCTATATTTGGGGTCCATTCCTGGGGCTCAAGGGGGCACTAGGAGCTAGTTTTCCAGCCAGATGTCCATGTGTCATTAGCTGAGTGGCAAGGGGGGTGCAGGGTAGCGTTGGGGGGCTTGGCGGGCAAGGAAAGGGTGGGCTGGGGAAGGCGGGCAGACAGAATAGGAACTTGGTGGGCCAAATAGGTTCTTGTCAGCCAAATGGCTTCTGGAAGTCTGCAGAGCTGCTCGGATGTGTCCTCTGGGCATGCCAGCTGCCCCAGACTGCTCCATGCCTCCACAGAAGCTGCCGTCCCCTCCTCGGGCTGCCCCATCCTTCCCGCACAGCCAGGCACAGTTGGCTGATGCTCCCAGCCCACTCCTGCTCCTAAGCTGTCTCCGCTTGGCCCCCTCCCTCCCCCTCCTGGGTTCCATGCCAGCCCAGCCAGCGTGAACAATGCCCCCTTCATGCTCAGACCTCCTGAATTCTTCCATTTTGTGTGCAATCCTCTCTCCCAGGCCTTACCTCCCTGCCATCTCATCATTTTCAAGTGCTCCATCCCCCCCAGTCCATCCCCTTCTCCTGCAAGATCAAGGTACTTAATTGCCAAGCCAGCCCAGTGCACAGAACTGGGAACTACTCAGAAAAATTGACGGTACCAATCTAGGCTGAAGCGCCTGTATGTTTATTCCTTTTCCCAGGGAAACGTGGTTTATTACTGACACGCAGCCTTTCCGCGGTACATTCAAGCACGGAGCTCTTAGGCACTTTGATGGGGCTTGAGCCGTGTAAACTATTTTATTGTCTAGTCATTTGTCCCCACAAACTTTGCCAGACAGGTCAACATTAATCTCCTCCTTTCACCGAGGTGGAAAGTTGGCTAGAGAACGGCATAATAAACTCTGGGGGAAGCAGGGACAACCATTTCTGGGTAGGACTGTGAGATTATGCCACCAGCCATGTGTCTGGAGGCAGGGGGATGCACAAATGAACCCTCAAGTATTCTTCCAGCCTCAGGATTCGGATTCAGGCTGACTGTGGCTTTGGAAGTCTCTATGGTACAAGTTGTGGGTGGGTACACAGAGAAGGTCAACCAATGGGGGAATTTCTACACCCAGAGTGCAGGGCAGGTGGGAGGGTGGCTGAAGCTCCGGTAAGAAGTGGTTGTGTACAGCTCTGGCTTCTTGATTTTTGGCACCCAAAACAGGAACTGGATTGCTCTGCCATCAGCAGTTTATTGGCAGATTATCAGAGTTTAGTCAGCAGCCGTGCTGGAATTAGAAAAACAGCCTTCCCTAGAAAGATCTCCCTGTCAGAGACTCTGACAATAGGTCCCCCATCCAAAAAGATGAGGGGGAGCGTGCCTTCAGAAAAAGTGCTCGCGAGGTTCTGGAACAAGAACACAATTCTTTGAGCTCAGTTATCCAAGACGGGACCCAGCTGAAGCTTAGGGATTTAGCACTCAATTCCTGGCCGCTTACGTGCAAGTAAATAATTTCATCTGGTGTTTGGCAATAAAGAATGCTTTAAGTCTTGGCTTTTGTGACCTGTCTGTTTTCTCCTACAGAACCCACTCACCTGCTGTTGGGGTTACTGCTGGGAACGGGGTGAAAGGTTCCAGGGAGCGGATCGTGTGGTGGTGTCTTACTCTACTTTCTGGCAAACCTGTATGCCTGGCGTCCCCACTGGGTCCCTCAAGGCTCGAACCTGCCAGGTATCTCACCTGGCCTTGGAGAGACACTCTTGAAGAGACTCTTGTGGGATGGGATAAAGCCTGCTTGCCCCCTCTGCAGGGTCATAAGCTTACCCTGTCCTCATGGTTTCTGATGAATTAGACTCAACTTTTCAGGGCCTTGGACCCCAGCCCCAGCCCCTCTGCCCACAGCCTCCATGTCCCTCTGCATACCTGTGTATTTGCTGACCCCAGCCTCAGCAGCCACATCTCTGAGTGCCAGAATCCCCCGGGAGAGGTCACTGGCCTCGGGGTCCATTTCAATGAGGGCATCAGGCCCCACATTACCATAGGCATAATTGGCGATGTAGATGGAGTAGCGTCCAGAGCCCTGAGGAAGAAGAGAGGGAGGTGGGTGAGGAGGCCCACTCCAGCCATGCCCAGAAATCACCCCCACCCCAGGACCCTTGCTCCTTTCTGGGTTGGGCTCTTCTCCACAGGTCTAGGATAAGTCCTTGCAGGCTGTGCACTACCTCCCCAGGGGGGCTTTTCACAAGGCTGAGATGTGAGTGACACCCCCACCCCCAGGCAGACTACAAAGCAGCCTTGCTTCTCCTTCTATCCTGTTCCAGAAGAACACATCCCTCCCTCTCCCCCACAACCACCTTTTTATAGACAATTTTCTAATGTGCCTCCCTCCAGCTGAGCTCTCTCCAGCTGCCAGCCAGGGTAGCTGCTCAATAAATATTTGCTGATTGATTGATCTACCAATTCCCATTATTCTCAGTCTCTCTCTCTCCCATTCAAGCCCACTCCAGCCAAGATGACAAGCAAATTCAGGAGCCATATCTCCTCCTTCCCACCCTGTACTTCTTCATTCTTCTATTTCAGTAGCAGGAGAGGCACAGATTTGCAGGGGTCTTTCTTCCCTCTTCCATCCTTTTCTTCTCCTCATATCACCAGAAAGAAACATTTGATTGCTTCTGTCTTTAGAACACTGTCTCAGTTTTTTTTTCTGTCTTTGCATCCAAGAGAAGCTCTGGGCGCCAGCTCCTCTTCACTGTTGCCATTCTCTTCTGTAGTCCAAAGCATTGCTGATAAAAGATTCTTCTCTGCCTGTTATTATAATGGTGTTATTTCTTCAGTGGATGCTCCCTTCTTCCCAAGAGATCCACATGATTTCTGAATCAGTTTTCTAGTTTTCCTTTTATCCTTTTTCATTACTTCCCTTCTTGCAAATTTTTCTTGAGCTCCAATTATACACAAGGTGCTCTACGATAAATGTACTGCAGAAGAGGCCCTGTCCTCAGGAGGTTTCAAGTCTAGTTGGAAAGGCAAGACATAAAAAGTACACAAGAGAAATAGTTGTGCTTGGGGTGACAAGATCATGCTGTCACCCTCTTCTCACCCCTCTCTGCTTGCTTCTGTCTCTTAGCCAATGGCATGTTGTCTGGTCCCACTTGTCTGGACACTGACCATACATTTTTAGGGACCCTTTTCTTTGGGGAAGCTGATCAGGAGCCACTTTAGCCTGTGTGATTGGCAGGCAAGGACAGGGAAGGAGCTTTGGGTCTCTGGGGGACACAGAGGCATCAATAAGCACACATGCGTGTGGCAGATTCTGTGCAGGATTTCTTGGGGGCACAGAAATGGCGCTCCTAACACAGAGGCTCCTCACCATGGAAGTTCAGGAAAGGTTTTCCTAAGCGGAGTCTTGGCCAGGTGAAGCGGAGGGGAAAGAACCTTCCAGGTAGAGATGAGAAAAGATGGTGTAGCCAGGGACAGCACAGGCAGCTCAGTGCTGCTGAAGTGTGAGATGTGCGCAGCCAGCGTCAAGGGAGGACTCTGGTATGGTGGTGAAGCCACTCCCTAAGGACTTTGCTGCTCCTCGGTTTGGGTTATCTGAGTCTCTACCTGCTCCTTGGGAATTTGTGTTTTACCTATCTTGTTACGGAAAGTGGTCTCTGAACCAGCAGGATTGGTGACATCTGAGGGCATGTTAGAATCTCTCCTTTAACAAAACCCCATGTGATTCCAGGCAAACTGAAGTGTGAGATTGTACTGCTTTGGAAACAGACCACTTTTTTTTTTTTTTTTTGAAATATTGGTGATCAAACCCAGTGGCATCTACCACTGCACTACACCCCTAGCACTTTTATTTTATTTTTTTTATTTTGAGGCAGGGTCTTGCAAAGTTGCCCAGGCTGGCTTTGAGGTTGGAATCCTCATGTTTCTGCCTCCAGAGTCGCTGGGATTGCAGGTATGTATCATCGTGCCCCACTAAAACATGCTTTCTTGATTAAGGGAGAACTTTGAAAGGTTCTCGCCCATGGGCAGGAGCTTCAAGTGCATGTGTGGGATGGAGTGGATGAAGGGGGCCAAATGGGAGAGTGCAACTATTACGAACCATTCCTAACCCCACCAGCTGTTAGCCAGCTCATCCACAAATGGACAATTAAGTCCAAATGGACTGAAATGCACTTTGCTAGAAATTAGGAGATTTATAAATTTCAGTTATATCTCATTTCTTACTTCAATTTATTGGAGTGATAAAGCAGATAATCATAGATGTGTTATAGCTGCAGAAGATTGCAGAAATTCGCATGTGAACTTGACCACAATAATTCTAAGAGTGTGAGATGATTCCAAGAGGGAGGAAAATGTTTCTGGAGGTTTGGGTCCAGGGCAATTTTTCTGTGCTTTAGCCTGTATCAGAATCACCTAGGGACTTGTTACAACACATGCTGGGCTCTATCCCTACAGCTTCTGCTTAAGAGGTCCAGAATGACCCTAAGAAGTTCCCACGTGAAGTTGATGCCGCTGGTCTAGAAACACCACTTTGAGAACCAGTGGTCTAGGGCTATCAGCCTGGGTCCAGCCTCAGCCCCTTCACTGGCTCCATGTCCCTGTGTGCATCCCTCACCATCTGCAGGTAGAATCTCTGCACACTAAATGAGGATCAGATTCCCCCTGCTTCCTGGCAGGGTTATTGAGAAGATGAAATGAGACAACGTATGTGAAAGGTCTTTGAAAAGATAAAAATGCTATGTAAACATGAGGCATAATCATTATCGACCAGGGAATGCTTCTTGTAAGAGATCAGCTTTGAGCTGAGTCTGGAACAGAGGGTGAGTGAGGAGTCAGCTGATGATGAAGGACAGGAGCTGAGGTGTTCCAGGTTAGGGGCAGAGAATGAGGGAGGAGTGGAAAAGGACTGGGAAGGAACAGCTTGTGGAGAGGACAGCTGTGACTCTCAAATTTCAGCAGGCCTCAGAATCACCTGCGGTGGTAGAGGAACCCAGGCTCTCTGGGCCTCATCCTGGTTCTGACTCTGTCAGACTGGAAGATGGAGTGGGGCAGGACCTGAGGTTTTCATTTCTAACAATGCTGATGCTCCTGGTCTGGGGACCACACTTGGAGAACCACTGACCAGGAAGAGAGACCAAAGCTCCTGATAGGGGCTGTGGGGCTAAGGTGATGATTGGGGTGAATGCTGTAATACATCCTGTGGCTAGGAACTTGTGTCTGATTGAGTGGCAGAGGGGTAGAAAGGTGGCAATGGTGTTTTGGGGGCAGGCAGTCCTCAATTCCTGACTTTGCCTGCTACTTACCATGTGACCAACGTCAAGTTGCTTAATTGCTCAAAGCCTTAGTTTCCATATCTGTGAAACGGTATAAAGTTAACACGTACACCATAGGCTTATAGTAAGGACTCCTGTGATGAGAGCTGTTGGCCTCAGAGTACGCTGCTGACGGAGCGGTGAGTTTAGAGTAAGTGTGAGCTGCTGCTCCACACTCTGTTCCCGTCTCTCAGCCTCCACCCGGGCCTTGGCCTCTTCCCACTTCTCCCTCATGGTTTCCAGGCCCTAGGATGGTCAAGGTGGTGACTGGAGTGCAGAAGCAGCTCCTCCCTGGGGCACACTGCCTGCAGAGCTCTGGCTTGGGAGGCTGGAGACAGGAGGCTGGGGTTGAGGCTAAGGCTGAGCAGGGAGCACAGCTTCTGAACCCACCGTGGTGCGGTGCCAGGGTGCCTTTCTTCTTTCTTTCTTTCTTTTTTTTCTATTGTGTTTTTCAGGTGCCTTTGTCCTGCGGTTAATTGCATGGGTGTGCAGATGACCTTGTTAGGACAAAGAGCGCATCATCTCATGATTAACCTTCACACCTCTTCCTCCAGTTCTCAGAGAAGTTTCTTGCTGTAGCTAGTGCAGGAAGCCTTTGTCCTGACTCAGGAGATGGGAAGCCAGGAGGAGCAGGGCAGGAGGCCCCAGCTGTGGCCAGACCTGGCATGCCTCTGCCCCTGCCTGTTCTCTGGGGCTGTTCACAGAGTCGCCTTGCTGTCACCTCCCACCAGGCAGGAGTCCAGGTGGCACAGATTCAGGTCAGGGCTAAATGCAGTTTCACAGCCCAGCTTGGCTTCTCCTCTCAGCACCAGCTTGTTAAGAAATAAATATTTATACCTGGCACCTGCCTTCTCCCAAGGCCTGGAGGCCCCTGCTGTGAAGATTCACGCTGAATCCCCAATCCCCTTGGTGCCATCTCAATCCAAAGTGAGCCCAGCCCCTCGTCTCTGTCCCAGAACAGGGGCCAGAGATGCTGTCATGGAAGCAGGGCAGCAGCTGAGCCCCCGTTCGGTGAGGGCTGTTTAGAAAGCCAAGGAACGGGGTGGCAGGGGAGCATGTGACAGGAGGGATTAATCACCTGCACAGCGAGCCTGCAGCTCTGGCTGGATCTGCAGGGACCCAAGCCCGGGTGGGTGGCTGCTCCCCACGTGGGGCAGATGGCTGCAGCTGCTCCTGCCCTCCCAGCTCAGCCAGAGTCTCATCCATTTTGGGGTAGGCACCTCTGGGCAGAGAGCACTAGCAGGGCAGAGGGTGCTGATGGAGCAGCAGTGCTAGCACAGTCCCGCACTCGCCTGCCTTTAAGCCCCTCTGTCGGACCTTCCTTGGTTCAGTATGTATTTCCAGGGGTCCCCATGGCTCAGTGCCTGGCACACAGGAGACACTTAATACATGCTGACCGAATGATCAATGAATGAATGAGCACAGGGGTTGGAGCTAGAAGATTTTGCTTCATGGCCTAACTGTGCCACTAATCTCTTTTGAGCAGGTTAAGTCTCTGTTAAAAGTTGGGCCTCAGTCCCTTCGTTTTGAAAGGACACACGTTGACACTCTTGGCTGCTTCTTTGCAGGTGGCTGGAAGGGCCCCATGGGAGAGAGGATGTGAAAGGCATATTATAATTCATCTTGCAAGTCTCGGATGTTTAGCACCCTCTGGGACCTACCAAGGTGGCACAGTCCTGGGCTCCACCCTCAAGCAGCTCTGTTACCCTTCTATCCAAGGACATCTACCTGGTGGCTCCTCTCCTGGCTCTCACATCATTGTGTGCCTTCTGCTTCTTCCCAGGCCCCATGTACCCCTGAACTCACCTTCCTGTCCACACAAGCCACAGAGCGTCCGGCAAAGAGGCTGGCTACACCTCGGGCCACGTTGACCTCGTCACTTAGGATGTCTTCCCACCGGTTATTGCGGAACTTGAACAACTTGTCTGTGTATGTGGCCACCCCTGGAGAGAGAAGGAAAGGAGGGCCGGTGGATGGTGGATCAGGGCACAGGTCCTGGCCTTTGAATGTGTCTCCTAGTACCTGCCACAAGGTAGCTGGGATAATGGTTGGCCGTTGACTGTAAGCGAGACCTCAAGCAGGTCCTCTCTGTTTGGGGTGCTCAGATGATTTCAGTTGTGAACTGGCCCTCTGGTTGGCCCAGGGAAGAGGAAGTGGGCTTAGGCTGAGGGAGGCAGCATGGGCCAGTGGTTATGAACTTGGGGTTTGAGTAAATGAGCATGAGTCCCAATCTCAGCTCTACCTCACTTCTACTTCTGGGTTCTAGACTCAGCAAGTTGCTCAGGATCAGTTTTCTTACTTGTAACGAGGATGACAATAATAACTACTGCCAAGTTTACTACAAGGAATAAATGAGATGATGCACATTAAAGGTTTGGCATGGTGCCCCCCAAAATGGTAGCTATTATTAGATGGAAATTATTTTTCCCCATTTTCTAGATGAGCCACTCTCTGAAGTCCTATAGAGACCTGAGAGAGTTGGTGACTCTGTGGAGTGAGTGCACGTGAGAGCAAGTGTGTGTGTGTGAGTGAGTGTGTGGCTGAGTGTGTGTGTCTGTGTGTGTGCACAAAGGGTGAGCTTGAGCATGGGCAAGTGTGGGACAGTGAGTGGGCAGGTGCATGTGAATATGTGTGGAGGAGTGAGTGTATGAATATGAGTGCATAGCTGATGGTGCATGAGTGTGCAAGTGTGAGTGGGGGAGCGAATGGGTGTGCAAAAGTGTGCGTGCATGGGGAAGTGAGGGAATGAGTGTGTGAGGGTATGGGTGTGGTGTTGTAGGTGAGAGTAGCAGATCCCAGCCCCTTGAGTGGCTCAGCCCAGGAGATGACTCAAGGCGCTCTAAGCCTCAGTTTCCTTATCTGTAAAAGGGACTGATGGTAAAACTACATTCCAGTTTGCTGAGAGGGTCTGAAGGGTGGTGTTTGTGACCTCCTGGGACGAGGGGACTGTGGCGATGGGAGCATCAGTGGTGAGATCTGGACACTGCCTGACACTTGGGGGAGCCGCTGAGGCCCTGACCCATGGTGGAGGGAGAGCCCCCTCTCGGGCAGTGAGCAGGGTCTGCAGGGTGTTTGTAGGGGAGGCTTCTGGGAAACCACAGGTGCAGGTCTGCCCAGCACTGTGCGGCTGTGGAGGGCGGCCCACAGGGAAACTGAGGTACTGGGATGCTACTTATCCTCTTCTGGCCTTGGTTTCCTCATCTGAGAACTGTGATAATGGCTGTGTCGCCCAGTGTGGCTATGGGAAGCAGGGAGAAAACACGCAGGAAGAGCTGGTCACTGAGGCGGGGCAGCTGTAGCTTCACACCACTGCGAAGCCCCCTCACAGAAGCCCCTGGGGGCCAAACGTGTCTAGAAATTGAGACTTTTACTTTAGACAGGTAACATACTGTTGATTACATAACGCCCCAGCAGGGACTGGGGGTGGCACCCCATAATTAAAACACATTAATATTTCTGCAGAGAAACATGAATATTCACATTAAGTGGGATAAATAAAGCTTATAAATAGTTCACATCAGCTCAGGTTGTGTTTTGCTATCCACTGAGTTTCCCACAATCTTAATAAAAGCACTTGAGGCTTTCAGAGTGTTTTGGATTTTAGGACTGTGGAGAGCGCTTGGACCTGGGCTGCTGTCACCACAGCTGTTGTGGAGGCAGTGGCAGTCTTGTCATCGCTTCCAGATGCCTGCGGGCCTCTGAGGATGGCCCTTGCAGGCTTTCGGGTCTCCAGCCTTCACCACCAGCAGCAACCCTTGTCCATCTCCGTCAAACCAGGGCCCCTTAGCTAGCCTGGTCCCTTCCTGAAATGGCTTGGTTATTTACACTCCACCAAAGTTGAGCCTGCAGAGTTCTGATGGGCACCTCTGAACGTGGTGCGAGACATTTCTGAAGCCAGCAGGCTCTTGCCTCAGCTAGGCAAGAAGAAGGAGGAAAAAAAGGCCCAGGGGTCCTCTGTTCTGTTTGCCCCCTCATCTCTAGTTCCTCCTACCCACCCAGAGCAGCGTTTCCCAAAGCATGCCTCATGGAACCCTGGTCCATGTGAGCTACTTGGAGAGAGGAGGTGTCTGTGTTCATCTGAGTTTGGAAAAGACTACACACTTGCCCAGCTCCTGGCTATTTCAACAGACATCAGTCTACTAAAAATTTGAAAAGTCCTGAAATAAGTTTCCCACTTCAGTTTTGTTGAGTCTAGCCTTTTCCAAACACACTTGGCCAGAGAATCCCTTTTTGAAGACCATCTAGCACCCTACAGAACCGGCGTTGGTCTTCTCAAGCTGCTGTCCAAGGGCACTGAGGTTTGAGCAGGTTCCAGGCTGCAGGAGTTTGGGGTGCCATGTGCTCTTAGCCATGCCCATTGTGGGCCTCCTGGCTTCTGAGCTTATCGGGGACGCCCAGAAGAATAAACTAATTAAGGTAAAATGTGCAACAGCGATGCAGAGTCTTGTAGATCATAAATGGGAACAGCAAAATCAATGGCAGCCCCTCTGCAGGCAGAGGCCTGGAGGCCTGGGCGACAGGAGGGATGGGAGCCTGTGATTTAGGAAGAGCAAGCGCGCTGGCAGCTGCAACCTGGGTAATTAGGTGTGTCAGGAAGACAGATAAACAGCCAGCTATGCGGGTCGATGGTACAGGCAATAAACAGCCAGCGCTGGCCCTGGCCAGTGTCGGCACACACGCCCACCTCCTGGCTCCTCGTACTCTGCCCCAGGGCCCTCACCAAGGCAGGGACACAGCCACTCCAGGAGCGGTCAGGCTATTAGGAGCAGCAGAGGGGGACTCTCTCGGGTCCCTGGGAGAGACAGGAGGGCATCCAGGGCAGGGTGGGCGCTCTGGATGGCACACAGACCGTGTGAGCAGCAGGTCTGGGGATTCCCATTCCTCCCTGATTCTGGCGTCTTGGAGTGCAAGGAGTTTTGAAGGTCTGAGTCCTGAGCAACTGCTAGCTGCTGGTAGGTGGCCATTGTGAAGGCTCGGTGGGTGGGTAGATTCAGGTACCCACCATGCACTGCCAGGTGCCACACACTAAGCCAGGTGCTGTGTGAGGCCACTGGGAGGGCTTGTCTTGGTTCCTGACTCAGGGCACGCAGTCTACTGGATGCCCAAAGGGTGGGCAGAGGAGATGCACCAGACAGTAGTAGGACAAGTTCTACTTAACACTTCCACAGCACTCTTAAAAAAAAAAAAAAAGAGAGAGAGAGAGAGGGACAGAGAGAGAAAGAGAGAAGGAGAGAATCAATTGTACTTAGTTTTTTTTTTTTTAAAAGAGAGAGGGATAGTGAGAGAGACAGAGAAAGAGAGAATCAACTTTTATTTAGTTTTTCACATGACCTTCCTTGCTCCAACACTTAGTTGTGTATGTGGTTCTGGGGTTTGAACCCGGGTCCTCGTGCTTGCCAGGCAAGCGCCGTAACCGTTGAGCCACCGCTCCAGTCCCTTGTACTTAGTTTTTATTTGGCCTTCTTTGCTCCAACATCTTACTGTGTACGTGGTGCTGGGTTCAAAAACCGTGGACTCACACATGCAAGGCAAGCGCTGTAACCACTGAGCCCCCGCTCCAGCCCCTCTACAGCACTTCCATGTGCCAGGTACTTCACATGTATTCACTCATTGATCCCACCAGGTAGGTATTGTTTTCATGGCCACTTTGCAGATGAAGTGTCTGAGACACAAGACAGAGAGAAACTTGCCTAACATCCTACAGAGACAGGCAGGGCAGGACTGGATGATACACTCAGAATATGCCACAGAATCAGGTCACTGTAACCAGGGAGGGCTTTCTGACGCAGGAGGCACCTGAACTGACTTGAAGGGTCTGAGGAATAACAACTCCCGGGTGTGTGGCAGTTAGTGTGGCTAGGCTCTACACAAAGCACTCCCCCCGCCAACCATCATCTCATCCAAACCCTGTAATCCCATTTTACAGATGGAGAAATTGAGGAGCACAGAGGTTAAGTCAATTGCCCAGAGTCAAGGAGCTGGTGAATGGTAGAGATAGAGTCAAAGCCAGATCCTTCGGAGTCCAAAGCCAATGCTGAGCTTAGGCAGGATGGCAAGAAACAGGTTTGGAGGGGGCCCAGACTTTACCTAGAGAGGAGGTGTGTGCAGGTGGAGAAAGAGGAACATGTCAGAGCAGGGGGACCCAGCAATTCATGGGCTGAGGGCAAAGAGGCAAAGGTGGCCTTTGACCTGATGGTGTCAGGGGGAGACGGTGTCTGAAGAAAGATTAAACTGGCAGTGGAATTAGGGTTGGATGGGCTGGGACAGGAAACAATGTAGTGGGCAGCCACTGTGGTATGGGCTCAGGCCTGATTTGAGTGGCATCCATGGGAGTGGGGTGGGGGAAGCTCTGGGCAGCAGAAAGGCAGGAGAGGCTGGCCGGGAGTGGCACTGGAGTATCCACAGTGCAGGTGGGTTGGTTGCAGCAGGGATGCTGAGCCAGCTGAGGCGAATGCCAGCAGGGGTGGGAGGAGCTTGGCTTCAGACAGTTTGCCTGTGAGGTGGTTGCAAGGGAGTCAAGAAGGCGCGCCCAAGGGTTGCTGGTCTTGAGGGATGGCAGCTTGCAAAACAGGCCAGAGCCAGGAAGAGGGGAAGACAGGCCACACACTGGTCCCACAGGCAACCTCATTTGGGGCATTCGAAGGAGGGGCAGAGAAGGAGGTGTTGTTAGACAAATCAAAAAGGGGAAGGATCTTCCTCAGGAAAAGCAGAGCGACCAGGGCAATGGTGTCAATCAGGCAAATGGTCCTCCATTCACCACACTCAGGACCAGGACTCCTGCACACGCAGCTCTGTCCCCAGATGGCGGCTTGGCGTCACTGGGAGTTAGGGCCAGTTTTTCCTAAGGATCCCTGGTGTTACGTCTCCTTCTCAGGGCTGTCACCAGCCAGAGAGGTGACTTGATGTGTGGTCTGAAACTGGGAGCAAAGAGTGAGTAGGTGTGTGCAATGACAGAGGCCCTGGGGTTGCAGCCAAACAGAACAGCAGGGTTGGGGAGGCCACCAACACCCTTTCCTAGGTTGCCGAGGGCAAGTCTCACACTTGTCTTTTTCTTAACTGTAAAATGGGATAGTGACAATGGCTACCTGTTCAGCCAGGTTGTGATGAGCATTAAATTAGATAATGCGTATAAAGTGCTTAGAACACTGCTCACAACTACCACCACCACCACTTCCTCCTCCCCCTCCCCCCCC